>CM055096.1:23011431-23136860 GCA_029204225.1 Diphasiastrum complanatum | reverse complement strand
TACATTTTTGTATGTGTTTCTATCATGTGAAACTCAACCTATTTGCGTATTTGTCCCATCACCAATTCTGTTGCAAATCTCTAAAAATGGGTCAAACAACCATCATGATAGTTCTTCCTTCAATTTCTCGTATGCAGCCATTTGGGGGTTGCAAGTATTGCAGCTCGGAAGGTCTGGATAATTCTTTCTTGTACGCCCCTTCCAAGCTGTTGGGATCGATTCTGTATCTCCCATGAGATACACAGGCTCCCAATGTTACTTCCGGTGCTTATTCGCCACAGAATTGCCCTCTTCGGCTTGTTTCTTACTAAATATGGTTGTCTTTTCTCAGCTGTCTGCAGTTCTACAGCTGGGCAAACAGAGTCCTAGAGCTGATTTCAATTTGCTTCGGCACTCCTCCTTGTCGGCAATTACGTGGCTGAGTTTGTCGCTCAGCTCCTTGCTACTACTCCGCAAAGTGGCTCGTGCATGTCTTTCCTCCTGCAAAGAAGACCGCAGGGTCTGGATCTGTTGCTTGAGCAATATTATTTTCATTTTCAAAAGCATTAGACTGCTCTTGACTGCTTCAAGTGCCTCCAGCGTAGCATCATGCCTACCTTTCGCTTCTTCAAAAGATGTATCTTTCTTTATTAGCTCCACTTGAGTTGCTTCAAGCTCTTTACTTTTTAGCTTCAGCTTAGCCTTGACATCTTCTAGCTCTTCATTCCTCTGGGTTAGGTCTGCTTGAATGGAATCATATTTTGCTCCGAACTTCCTCGAGACTTTCTCTAGGCTGATGTAGTGGGTTTCTTTCCTTGCCTATCCTCAACCCAAGATCTAGTCAATCTAGCATCAAGGAGATAAAGTTAGTTGCCACGCGTAGATTCGTTCCCATGAGAGCGATAGCATAGTTCATATTTCAGCATGAATGGAAGATTCACATCTAACTCTACCATCCACTAACCCTAAGCATTAACACTACATCCATTAACACTAGATCCACAATGAAGATAGCTTACTCTTTCTCTCTCTCCCTTTCTCCCTCATAAAAAGTATAAAAACATGCAATCTCTAATAACAATCAGATCCAATAACTAGCAAACACAATAAAAGCATGAGAGATGGAGGAAAAGTGATAGAGAGCAAGGACATTCATAAATCTATTTCACAAGAGAACCAATCTGCTTTATTGAAATGAAGATATGTACATGTATGAGAAACTCAATTGGTCTTTTTTTATAATAGAGAGGAGGACCCTGGCCTCTGAATCATGTTGGTCCAATTCTGTCTCCCTAACTATTCAAATTTAAAAAAGAGTGAGAATCATCCAAATTGTAGGGAAACCCAACTTTATTCACTAACTTGACATTTAGGCCCTACGACATTAAAAGTCCCGCAAAAAGGCATGAAGTTCTTTTATTAACTTTCTAATCAATCAAATCTCTATGTGATGATCGGGTTGGACTTACACACGCAGGGTGCCAAATCCCTCTTACTTATTAACTAGGGTTAGGATTGCCTTGGGATCTACAAACCCTCCAACAGTATCCCCCACCAAAATTGGTGGTGGTCTCACGACACCTACGAGATGTAGTTACTGTGGGCTTTTATTTGCTTCACATCGAATCTTTATTAAATTATACTGCACGTTCTCCATAAAATCGAGTCGGGCAGTGTTGAAATCTAAATTGTACAGCAAAAACAATGGTGCGCTCCGGCAATCCATTTTGAAGTTGTCCAGGCTGTGAATCAAGATTCCCAGAAGCTGCCCATCATTGTCGCACGGAAATACAATCTGGCCAACTGCAACTGATTTGTAATGCTCTCTGACGCCATTGGCTTATTCGGATCGAATGCCAAAGGAGAAAGACAATCATCCCATCGTGTTGCCACGGATGCCAATAGAGTCAAATCTTTTGCAAAGAGCGCCAATTGCCTCACTATCGGATCGGAAGAGTGTATATCAAAAAATAGTATAGAAAGTTTTGAAGGCTTTGGTCACTGGAAAAATTGGCAAGAGCTTCACTAGCACAAGTGAGGAATGAATCAAATTCAGCCAATTTATAGGTGAATTTGGAGGGTCCATTACACAAAATACTAGTTCGGTTGATCAGTTCTGAACAAAACTTTGCAGGCTTGCTCAGTACCATGAAAATAGGCTGTAAAAATCTCGGTGAAGGTTTTTGAGGTTTTGAACCCATCCGACGAATGTTTTCAAGGTCTGACGAAGGATGAATCTTCGCCCAAGAGGATCCCTTGCCCCCAAGTACTGTCATAAATGTAACTTTCAAGATCTGAACCTATAGCCAACCTTATTTTGCCATTTAAGTCCATGTAGCATGTCGACGAAGGTTTCTGAGGAGAGTAAGGTGCTCGGCAAAGGTTTCCAAAATGGCATATTGCTGATTATTTGCCTAACTCAGAAACAGATAGTAACTGGTGAAAAAAACGTTCGTCCAACTCAGCATGGGTATATCTGAGGTGGATCTTGCTTAACTCGACGAACAATTCTAACACAGTTTGTGTAAAAAATGATCAAAAAAAGTAATTTCCCAAGTCATTTTTCCATAAAGATCTGGCTACTTTCTGATCTGATGACATTTTTTACTTTTGCTCGTTAGTCTTTCCTCATTTTTCTTCATTTTTCTTCTCTCTCATTTTTTTTATTGTCTTTTTCAAAAGGAGTTAACAATTAAGTAGTGAAAACAAAAAAAAATTGAAAAACAAATAAAAATAAAAATCATTTGGATCATGCTTGCTGAACTGGCGGAGCAGGCTGCCAAAACTTGCGTAATCGGTTGTCATTCATGGGAGTATCAAAACATTTTCCATCTAAGTGTCAAGAATCACTGCTCCATAGTTCAAGATTTCCTTCACTCTATACGGGCCTTCATCGGTAAATTTCAATTTTCCCTTGATCAGCTTGGTTTTATACATCGGTATTAGATCTCCTTCTTTCATATCCTTTAAACGACGATTGTGCCACGTCTTATAATGGGCTTTCTCTGCTGCTAACACATGAACTGCCATCAATCTTGTTTCATACAATTTGCGCTTCATGACGTAGTTGTAAAGACTTATCATCATTTAACCGCTTTGTTGCTGATATGCGTAAAGATAGTATTATAAATTCAATCGGCATGCATCTTGACCATAAACTAGTTGAAAGGGTGTCTGATTTGTACTACTTTTGTAAGCGGTTCTGAATGCCCATAATGCTACATGTAGTTTATGTTCCCAATCAAATCGACTCGCTTCAACTGTTTTCGTCATAATAGTGCAGAGAATCTTATTGGAAGATTCAGCTTGGCCATTCCCTTTGGGATAATAATGAGTACTAAATCTGTGTATAACAAAAAAAATCTTCCAGTAAACACTTTATCGTTTGATTAACAAAGTGTGTACCCCGGTCACTGACAATCTCGATCGGACATCCAAATCTGATAGTAATATTTTCATAGAAAAAACTTGGCCATAGATTTCGCATCAAGTATAGAATCAGCAGGTACTGGATCTGCTACCGGTTCTTTCTACTTCTGTGCTATGGTGATCACCATCAAGGGTACACTTGGTTTATTCTGAGCTACCGGTCTTTGCTTGACTGTTATCAAATTTACAAGAGCTGTAGCCGGTGGTGGCTTTGGTCTTGCTGGACATTCCTTATAGCAATGCCCATAACCACAGTCACGACAGAATGGTACAAATTTTTCTTTATTTGGACATTCTGCAACTTTGTGATTTTCTCCACATGCAAAACATCCAAGTGGTGCTCTGGTACAGTTTCTAGATGCTTGTTGTTGCACGACAACATAAATAGTATATTGTTCTGAAGATCCACCTTCTTGATCATTACCATAGTTCCATTGCTCGGCACTTTTCTAAGGTTCTGGTTCCATCAAATTGGCAAGAGGAGCGAGGTGCTTTGGAGGGGCAGGTAAGGCTAACCGTTCCGGGTATCCAAGAGCAGATTGATGAGGTTTAGCTGCCGGATTATACTGATTTCCATTCGTTTTTTCAATCGAGGACACTCATTCACTATGTGATTTTCTGTACAAATAGAATACCAGACATTTTCCCTAGGAGGAAAAGTCTTTACAAACTTCTCAGGTTCCTTGTTTGCTTGTCCATGGAAATCTTCCAATGCATCAAATTGTGACTGCAACTTTTCCATTTGTTTCTACTGGATCTTCCCGAGTTTCTCGCACTCATTGAGCATCATTTCTGCAGTAGCGTTGACATTTGTTGATGCAATAGTGGTGGATGTCGTAGTGGTCTGCACTACTGTATAAGGCAACATACTGATATTCAGCTCATTATCTGAATCTTCATCCTCCTCCCGAATTGCATCATCCATAGCATTTTGCAAGATTGCGTACTCATTATGGCATTTCAGCTCATGTCTGATCCTTTTAGGTAATCCTGACAAAAACCACATAATCATGGCATTTTCGTTAATCAGCTCAGGTTTGCACTCAGATCTGAGGCGTTTTACCCGTTCAATGTAATCTCGAACCATTTCCCGCTTTCCCATTTTAATTTTTCTTAAAAGTAGAAAAGGTTCTTCCATAAACTTCCGAGGTTTGAGCCGTGTGATAAGGGCTCGTTTAACAGTCTCCCAATCAGTACGTTCAGTTTCATCTTGATGATAGTACAAATTCAGAATAGATCTTAAGAAATCTAACTGGATCTGTTAATCCATTGTATTTGGTAGATCCAAACGGGGTGCTCTCCTAGTAATGGTTGGATTAAATTCTTGAGGAGCACTTCTAGGGGCAGCCATCTTTACAGATTAAATCAAACAGACAATGAGATTGGATCTAGATTTTCAATCGAAAGTATTTTGGATCAAATCTGCTAGATCTCTTCCACTTGACAAGAATTAGATTCCTATAACGTGAAAAAAATTCCTAAAATTAACCGATCGATACTTCTCAAAAATGTAAAATTCTCAGAATCAAATTCAGACTGTATTAGATTTGACCCAAAATTTGACAGGGACTTGATCTAGAAAATTTCTTTAAATTAAATTTTTCTTGTGATATTTTTGTCGGTTTTGCGTATTTGAATCCATCATATTTCATTGAATGACAAACAGTTCAATCGATTGTAGAAATAATCGATGTCATACATTCAAATATCGATATTTTACAATATAAAGGTCGTTCTCCAAAATAACTTTTAGAGTCAGGAGTTTTCTTTTATGATCACAGCTATTTTCCTAATAAAAATGATTTAGTTGGTAGATTAGAGCCATATCCTCTACTAGATTTTTTGAGTGAGGAATTAATTTCTCTTTATGCAGCATTTTAAGAAATTTTTTGATGTAGACTATTTATTGATATTCAGAGTATATTAAAATGTAGCACTGGATCAAAGAATTTTGGAATAAATCCTCAAGAACAACTTCAAATAACAGTGAAAAAAAATGACAACATTCTTGCAATGGTTGAGGTCAAGGAAGATTGGTGTCTCAATCACATTCGATCAGAACTAGACATGTTGCAATCCGATCTACCGAAGTACTATCAATTTCGATTGAATGGTGTAAAGGTACGTTATGTCATATGAAAATATTCTTTCTTTTTTTATTCTAAGTGAATCAGTATCAAAAAATATATTACCTAAAACAATGTCTCTTGTGCAGGTAAGAGTAAGGCAGGAAGAGCATATAAAATGCAAAGACATTGGAACATCCATTAAAATTGAAGATCCATAGATTATGAACAATGGAATTTTGTATTATGTAATACAATTTTTTGTATACATCATTTTTGAAAATATATGAACCACTTTTTCTATGAGGCTCTTTTATTTCTATGATCTCCATTTCCATGGTGTAGAACACAATGTAATTGCAACGATAATATGAGTTTTCAATAACAAGATTCATTGTCTCCTGCAGGAAATGCATTATTTCCATTGGAGAGGTCTTCGGACACTTGAACTCCAGTGACCGCTACAATCAGATATCGAATCGACGCTTGTCCTTGTTTAGAAGATGATCTCAGTGAAGCTTTAACATAACAAATCTGTGTGAACATATATCGCATGTTTGGATTGGTTGTGGCAAAGGTTCACTAAGATCACCTTCTAAACTTATCCAGAAAAACCATGGTAAAGACAAGGCAGACCAAGGCTATGAAAAAAAAAACATGTAAGAACACCATAGTAATTGAAGATGAATCAACAATAACCTGAATTAATAACATGAAAACAAATATGTAAGAACAACCATAGAAAACTGTAAATATATTTCTATAAAAAATTTCTGTACATGTGTCTCATCCACATAAAGGGAGACCAACTTTTTATCAATATCAACTTGAGAATCATTCCTCAAGTTGTGAGTCATGCTAATATATGATCTCTGAATCTATTTTTCCAGTTGGAAGTAGCTTGGGTGGAGAACACTTTGCCACTGCAACCGAATATGAATTTTCGATCACAAGTTTTATGCATAGCCTCCTGCCTGAAGTGCATTATCTCCATTGGGGAGACCTTCGGACATTTAAATTGAAAAAAACAAAAACACAGTTAAATGTTATTAATCAAAGATTAGTTATTAGGAATGTGATCATGAAAAAAAAAAAAAAAAAAACACAATGAAATATTATTAATCGAAGATTAATTATTATGAATTATCAGGAATAGATTACCTCTTCTAGATTAAAAAGTTCATTTGTAGTGCAAGCCAATTGAAAAAGAATTTGACATTGCACAAGCACGCGTCGAACCGATATTTAAAAAATATTGTCTGAATATCGGATCAGCGCACACGATATGAAAAGAAACCAAGCAATAACTACAAGGGCACGTCAAACCAATATTGATAAATTTTTACCTCTACATCAACCATTTTCAGCTTCGTATATGCTATTGCATGTGGTACTGGAAAGAGTTCTAGTATTTTCTGGATATGGCTCCTGGCATTTTTTGTGTGTGTGTAATAGAATTCATCTTTAAACAAATTGGATTACAAGCGCCCTCATCATTAACATATAAGTACAACACATATAAGTTTCAACGATCACTGCAATCAGAAAACAATAAATTTATGGGAATGAATGTGAAATCAAAATTCATATAAAACATTCAACTTAATAAAATCTGATAGAAATACAGTTACTTTGTTATGTATGGGAGCATGAGAATTGGAGTCCCTAGTCTGACGTATTGGAGCATATTATCATGTAAACTTTTGAAATCAGAGAAATCAAAAGCAGCCATGAATTGAAGCAGAAACAATATTATATCTATAAACAGTGGGGTCTAGAAAACTCCATCCAGTACTGAATTGCCCCCCTCCTACATTGTCGCCTAGTATTTTATCCTTATTTTCCAACTCACCTGTATCTATTTTAGAAAGGGAAAGATCAGCATTGGTCTTCGACATCTTAAAACTGTATAGAGGACCTAGAGCTTTAAGATATGTATTTAAAAATTGGTCATACTGTACATTTTTAGGAGTATTTACAAAAGCAAGTGTAGGAGGTGAAGGAATTAATACAGATAAGCCACTCAAATAATTGTCATTCAAAATTAATTCGACCTTTAAATCTACAAAATCATCTAAATCTTTTCCTGAAACTGGAGGGGAAAAACTAATATTTATGAGGGTAGGAGGAGACTGAGATTTTGATGGAGGAGGAGCTTTATTAGGAGAGGAAGATTTAGGAGGAGAAGATGGAGATTGAGATCTAGGAGGAGGAGAAGGACACTTAGGAGGAGATTGTCGAGCAGTTAGAATCTCATGCAGAGAAGAAGACTTTGAAAAATCTCTCGCTTTATTAGGAGGTTCATGAGACCTCCTCTTCCTTGAAAAACTCTCGCTCTGTACTCGAAAAACAAGCCGAGATGGTTGAGGTTGCTTTTGTTTTTTTTTTTCTCTATATCTTGTTTTGGAGGAGAGGACGGAGTTGGTCTGAAGTACTCACCAAATTTTTCATATGTGTCTCATAGCCTGAACACAACGTTGAAATCCTGCGGCATGATGGTCACCCTTTTGGCATGGACAGCTACAACAACACTATCTGAAAAAAATTTAACTTGAAAATGCTCATATGCAATGTGCAGCGCTTCAATTGCCGTTGTAGTCTCTCTCACATCTATAGATAGACTCCTTGTAACCTGTCTAATGGATCTCTGTATGTGAGCTTTCGAAATCAGAAGATTATTGGTCTTCTGTAGCTTTCGAATATCCTTCAGCCAGGGAGGGTCTCTTCATCTGCTCCTTGGCCTAGGAGGAAGTGGTGGTGGACGAGGCAATGGTGGAGGATTTCCCTAACCTCCTCCTGTGATTGGAATTCCACCAGGGTGAATTCGTGCTATTTGCTTAGTCTGTGCCATTACTATCCAATATCGGATCAACACGCGAGCAAGGAGAACTCAGGATCAGAATTCAGGTCGAGTGCGTCGAACCGATACCTAAACCGAAACAAAACCGATATCTGAGAGCGGATGGGCGTGCACGAGTAAAAATGGAAAGCAGGTAGGTTACTTCGGGTGCGCTAAATCGACACCGCATGGAAGTAGAGAACAATAGGAACTTTAAGCAACCAAAATTTAAGCGTTGTCCATCTGTATATATAGTACAAATCCGAAATGATTGCATACGTCGTGGTTTGGAATTCCGAGGCTTGAATTACAGTGATCATTACTTTGAGATATTCAGAGACTTGTCAATCAAATCCAATTAAATATCCATCGGTCATCAAAATGATTAGTCGATATGGCTAATGATGACCGCAATGATGGAAATGCATGGTAATGTAAATATGGAAAAGTATGGTTACATCTACAATTATTTTTTGAAATTGAAAAGGTTATGCTATGAATATCTAACCTTTTCTAATATCCAATCATGATAATTTCAAAAAATTACAACGGCCATTATTTCGTCCAATAGCGAATTGACACGCATATATTGCATGTGTAAACCAAAGAGGCTATTCTCGCGTGTTGAACTGATATTGGAGGACACTATGAATGATCAAAGCTGCTTCGATAGATTCTATTTAGCTTTAGATTGTATGAAGAATCTTCTGAAGCAAGCTTTGATCATTCAAAATATAATCCAATAATTTTGACAATTTTCAAAAATCTTTTTTTCCTGCAATACTGATTCGATGCACGCAGTCTGTGGTGGCCTAGTTGTTTTAGATTTTCACAAAATCAATGAATTAAGTAGTATAAAAGGTTTGATCGTTCCCCAAGAGAGAGAATAATCTCTTCTTTTGTATGATAAGTGTATGTAAGATGGTGAATGAAATGTGATGTGTAATATTCACAATGAATACTACAGCGACATATCTGGTTATTCAAAGATATTTGGATAAATTGGCATCCAGAAACACCAATGGTGAAACGATTTGGTCAAGGTCTGTGATTATAAAGGTTATTTTATCTTCCAGGCTCTTAGGATAACAGTAAGCAATAAGATCAGATCAGACAGCAACTAGCAGATAGATTCATCAAACATAATCAAATTGGCTAATGATTCTTCTTAATCGAACACGGAGAATTAGTTCTTATCACAGGAAGCAAATAGAATAGAGCATCAGACAAATTCATTATCTGAACACATAGCTCATTCAGAATTGAAAGAAGTTCTGCTTATGGTTGTGCTTAATAGTTTGGCTAATTCCCTACACACATTAGTTAGAATTGTCGCTCTCTAGTGATGCCTGAAAATCCAAATTAGAGTAACTGAAATTCAGTAAAAAATGAAAAGTATGTGTAACGTAGACAGACAAGTATCGCAAACAGCTACAGATTGTTCAGAGTGTATTCGCTCATTTGATAAGAAGTAATGTTGTAAGAGATGACAGAGAGAAAGAACGCTCAAGCTTATAGAAACTGACTCTCTTCTCTCTATTGATATTCGAATCTGTGCGTGTGTACAATGGCACGAAGTGTCAACCTTATAGGAACAAACATTGGCCTGAATGACGTATACCAACCGTTAAGATGTCGGTTGAGATTCGCTAATGTGTCTTTATAGAACGTCGCACAAAACGTCGCGAGTTTTAACTTAAAAGTGAATTTACAAGATGCAAATAGGCCTTTATATGAATTTAGACACTATAGCATATTTACATGTATAAAAATTAAAAAAATTTACAATATAAAACAATAACTTTGGATAATGTGGGATTATGAGACTCCACACAGTCCAAGTGAAAAATCTCTTTCTTCTCCCAGACACACTGTTCCGATATCTGAGACGCACTGAAAATATATTGGAACGCAATATAAACCATCAAAGCTTTCTACGACTGAAAGGTTCTCAGAGGATTAGTTGTCATATTGTCATATTTTCTGCAAAATTATCAGTATTACTCTTGATCCTTCGCCAGAACCTTCGCTGAGTTTCCTGAACATTCTATCTATAGTAAACTACTATTTTTGAGTTCAGCGAAGATTCTTCTTGATCAGATCACAAAAAATCTTGATTCTTACCCTCGCCAGATTACAAAAATAGTATTTGCTTGTGTCAGAAACCTTCGTCCGGTTGTCCATAGTTTTATTTGTGTCAAATCTTCCATCTAAGAAGTCGACGAAGGTTATTTCCCAAGAAATTGCAAGAAAAGTGTTTAGAGAGTTTTTATCCCAAAATAGCACTGTTGAACCTTCGCCGAGACAACCTTCACCAGTCCTATTTCTAGTTTTTGATTTTCCAGATCAAGTCTCTATGAAAATTTGGATCAAATCTGATATATTCTAAATTGGACTCTGAGAGATTTATCATTTTTGAGAATTATTGATTGATCGAATTTTGGGTAGTTTTTCATCATATAGAATCAGATTCTTGAAAGTGGAATAGAGCTAGCAGATCTAATCTGAAATAGCTTTTTGAAAAAATTTATATCCAATCTCATTATCGATTTGATCTAAATTTGTAAGATGGCAGCCCCTGGAGCTGCTCTAGAAGTGCTTCACAGGAGGTCAATCCAACTATTGTTAGAAGAGCACCCTGATTGGATCTACCCAAATATAATGGATTAACAAATCCAATTAGATTTCTTCAGATCTATGCTGAATCTTGTGAGGTCTATGGTGAGATTTATCCTCAAGATAAACTTAAGTTGTTTCTTATGGCCTTAACAGACGCAGCATAAGATTGTTACTATAACCAAGATGAAACTGAGCGTCCAGATTGGGAGGTTGTTAAACGAGCCCTTATCACACAGTCCAAACCGTGGAAGTTTATGGAAGACCCTTTCCTACTTTTAAGTAAAGTTGAAATGGGAAAGCGGGAAATGGTTTGAGATTACATCGAAAGGGTGAAACGTCTTAGATCTGAATGTGAGCCTGAGCTGATTAATGAAAATGCCATGATTATGTGGTTTTTGTCAGGTCTACCTAAACGGATCAGACGTGAACTGAAAAGCCATAATGAGTATGCACTTTTGCAAAATGCGATGGATGATGCAATTCGGGACGAGGATGAAGATTCAGATGATGAGCCGAATGTCAGTATGTTGCCTTATACAGCAGGGCAGACTACTACGACATCCACCACTATTGCATCAACGAATGCCAATGCTACTGCAGAAATGATGCTCAATGAGTTCGAGAAACTTGGGAAGACCCAGCAGAAACAGATGGAAAAGTTGCAGTTGCAATTTGATGAGAAGATCAAAGCATTGAAAAATTTCCACGGAGAAGCGAACAAGGAACCTGAGAAGTTTGCAAAGACTTTTCCTACCAGAAAAAATGTGTGGTGTTCTATTTGTACATGAAATCACATAGTGAACGAGTGTCCTCAATTGAAAAAAGGAATGAAAATTAGTGTTTGCCATCTGTGTATTTCACCTGACCATGAGACTACCTTTTTCAACTTCAAGCCTCGGATAATTCAGCAATGGTATGCCCAGATGGGATATCGAGATCAACAGTATGGAGGCAATCCAGCAGCAAGACTACGACAATCTACTCTTGGATACCCGAAACGTCTAGCTTTGCCTGACCCACCAAAACACTCCGCTCCTCCTGCCAATTTGATGGAACCAGAACCTTACGGAAGTGCTAAGCAATGGAGCTATGGTAACGATCAGGAAGGTGGATCTTCAAAACAGTATGCCATTTATGTTGCCGCTCAACAACAAGCCTCGAGAAATTGGGCCAGAGCACCACTTGGATGCTTTGCATGTGGAGAAAATCACAGAGTTGCAGAATGCCCAAATAAAGAAAAATTTGTACCATTCAGTCGTGACTGTCGATATGGGCATTGCTATAAAGACTGTCCAGCAAGACCAAAGCCACCACCAGCTACATCACCTATAAATTTGATAACAATCAAGCAAGGATCGGTCGCTCATAATAAACCAAGTGCACCCTTGATGATCACCAGAGCACAAGAGCAAAAAGAACCAGTAGTGGATTCAGTACCTGCTGATTCTATACCATTGAGTGATACACCAACAACATCGAAAGTCTATCCAAATCTTAATGCAAAAAAACAAAGATATCAGGATATGAGACAGTGGATTAAACATCTGCAAGAAGAAGAGGAACTTGAAGGTGCTAAAGTAACAGCTGAAGTTTGGTCTTCACCATTGCAGCCTCCAAGAAATTTACGTACGGATATGAATGATCAATTACATCATCACGAAGAACCCTTCAAGATGATTGAACCGGAAGCACCGCATACAGAATTATTCATGAATATTTTGTCTAGCAAGATCAATATTTCATTGGGAGAGTTCCTAAAGTCGGTGCCAAAAGCAAAAGAAGTCTTAGCACAAAAGTTAGCTCAAGAAGATTCAGAAGACCATCAGGAGCTGCTTTTTTGTGCTGGATTTGAAGAATCTAATGATGTACTCCATGTTGGAGCCGCTTGGGAAAGTGAACAAAAGAATATCACTCTACCGATACAACATAGACAATTTTCTAAAGACGCAGCCATGATAGATGGCGGTTCAGGAGTTAACCTGATTTCTACAAAGCTATGTACAAAATGGGGCCTTACAAAGATTAAGCCTGCTACTTTTGCTATTAAGTTAGCTGATCAAACGACGGTTTGTCCACGAGGAATGGTGGAAGATATACCTGTCAAGATTGTAGGAGTACAGTTCGTCAATACTTTCGTCGTGATGGACTTACCAGAAGTACCAAATGTCTACCGAGTTCTCTTAGGATATCCATGGTTACGAGTTGCGCAAGTAATTCATAACTGGGGTACCAACAAAATCACTTTTGAAAATCGTGAACGCGCAGTTAAAATTGATCCTACGACTTGGACTATCAACCCAGTGGTTCAAAAAGAGGATGATGATTCATCAACAACGGATCACACTTGTGATCGACCAGAGAAAAAATTGGGAGTTTACTACGATTCTCAAACGGATACTGTCAATTGGAACGAAGCTCTTGCAACAATTGATTGTACAGCAGGATATATGTGTCAACAAGATATTCAATCAGAGATGAGCGAGATTTCCTTGTTAGATCGAACTTTGGATACGCCAATCACGTTTCCACTAAATGTGCTGAATGTAGTCTGGATATCAACGGAACCTATACCAGATCCAATTGAGGATGATCTCATACCAATGAGCCATGTCTTAACTTACGATGGCAATGCAGAACTTACGGATGAACAGATTCTACATCATATGGATCCGACTAGATTTGGAGTGCGTAATGTTCCTGATGAACCAACAATTAAATCGCCCAAAGCAGTTATATTAAAGGGAGACAGGATGACAGGTTCGATGACGAAGAAACAAGCAAAGCAACATTATAATACGGTTCTGAAATGGAAAAATCTTTCTCAAAAGATCGATTTAAAGGAAGTGCCACCTCTATTGGATAAAGGCAAAGAAAAAGTCAAGAATGATTCTTCAAGTCAGATCTCCAGCAAGACATCATCGTCTAGGAAGTCTTCACCTGTGAAGAAAGATTTATCATCCCGAAATCCATCACCTCCACGATCAATTCCTGGTAAGAAGACTAAACAAAGATCCAAGACAAGTCCTTTCAAAAAAGAACAAGCAAATGTAGTCCAGCATGATATGCCAGAGCATTTTAAACATTATACACTGGATGATGTGGTTATCATGTTACCTAAAGCACATCATGAACCTGAAGAACACATGCCGAAATCTAAAGAGGTTTACGATGGCCCAGCTAGGACGCAACCAATGAATCTTGCAAAACCAGGAGAACCGGAAAAGATTGTACAACTGGGATCACAACTTACTCCTGAACAGTATCAAGCACTTCATTTGCTACTTATTAAGTATCAAGATTGTTTTGCATGGAATTATCAATATTTGAAGGGTATTCCGACATCAATCATTGAAAATACCATACCTTTGGTACCTGATGCAGTACCAAAGGTTACAAAGTTCTATCGCTGTAATCGTAATGTGGCAGATCTGATAAAGAAAGAACGTCAGAGATTGCTTGACGCTGATTTCATTTATGAGATCGAGCATACCAAATGGATTTCACCAATTGTCATTGTTCCTAAGAAAAATGGGAAATTGCGAATCTGTGTGAATCTCAAAGCATTGAATAAAGTGACACGGAAGGATCACTTTTCGTTACCTTTTACTGAAAGCATTTTGGATCGCCTTGCTTGAGCGAAAGCTTATAGTTTCCTGGATGGATTTAGTGGCTACAACCAGGTTGAGATTGCACCACCACAAAACTGCTTTTGCAATAGAATGGGGCATCTATGCTTACAAAGTAATGTCGTTTGGACTCTGTAATGCACCAAGTTCATTCAAAGAGTAATGCAATTTGCCTTTAAAGATTATCAGCAGAAATTTCTTGAAATTTACCTGGATGACTTGGGAGTTCATAGTACAGATACAGACCACCTGGATCGATTGGAGAAAGTCTTTGAAAGATGTCGCAAATACCAGATTTCTCTAAATCCAGAAAAATGCCAGATATGGGTTTCTCACGGAGTGGTGCTTGGACATGTGATATCAAGACATGGTATTGCCACCGATTATTCTAAGATCAAAGTTATTGTGGAATTGCCATCGCCAGCAACAATTCGAGGAGTTTATGTGTTTATGGGTCATGCGAACTACTATCGAATTTTTATTATCTTCTTTGCGGATTTAGCACAACCTATATACAAATTAACTATTGTTCCTATTTGGACAGTAGAGGCGTTAGAAGCCTTTGGAAAGTTAAAAAAAACATTATCTTCAACACCAATACTACGTTCTCCAGATTGGACATTAGAGTTTCATGTTCATATGGATGCCTCAAAATACGTCATTGGATCAGTTTTGATGTAGCCAAGTGACTATAAGAAGGATTATCCTATACGATTTGCAAGCAGACATCTTACAGATCCAAAGAAGAATTATTCAACAACAGAACGTGAAGCGCTAGCCATGATTTTTTTTTGTTCAGAAATTTTATCACTATCTCATGGAAACACACTTTGCATTTTATACGGATCATCAACCATTACTTTACTTGGTAAATAAGACGTGTAATACTGGACGTATTGCAAGATGGTTATTATTATTGACTGAATTTGACTTTCGAATTGTGGTCAAAAAGAGGAAGCAACATTATCTAGCCGATCACGTTTCGTGAATTGAATCCACACCAGTTAATACTGAAGTGGATGATGAACTGCCAGATGATGCGTTGTTCTTTGTTGACGCACTACTTGAGTGGGCGGCAGATATTGTTGAGTACCTGATGCTAGGACAACCGAATGATTCTTTGACAAAAGTACAGAAAAGACAATTGATTCATAAGGCTCAACCTTATCAATTAATTGCAGGACAATTGTATCGTCATGGATCAGATAATATTTTATGAAGATGTGTTTTACCGCACGAAGTACCAGATTTAATCATGTTTTCACATGATGGCATGGGTGAAGGACACTTCTCTACAGATATTACTGTTCGCAAATTTTTGCAATCCGGTTGTTGGTGGCCTATGCTTCATAAGGACACAAAAAATTTTATTCAGACATGTGATGTCTGCCAACGAGCACGACGACCTACTCGACATAATTATGAACCCTTACATCCGGTTTTATCGCAAGCACCGTTTGAAAAATGGAGATTGGATTATGTTGGTCCTATTCATCCCGTTGTGCAAGGATCTCAGGTCCGATACATTATCGTCGCAACCAATTATATGACCAAGTGGGTTGAAGCCAAAGCTATCAAAGTGGCTGATGCGAAATCTACAACCAAGTTTCTATATGAAAATATTATAATCAGATTTGGATCTCCAATCGAAATTGTCAATGATTGGGGTACACACTTTGTTAATCAAATAATAAAGTGTTTATTGGAAGATTTTTTTGCTATACACAGATTTAGTACTCCCTATTATCCCAGAGGGAATGGTCAAGCTGAATCTTTCAATAAGATTCTCTGCACCATTATGACAAAGACAGTTGAAGCAAGTCGGTTTGATTGGGAACATAGACTGTATGCAACATTATGGACATTCAGAACCGCTTACAAAAATAGTACAAATCAAACACCTTTTGAACTGCTCTATGGTCAAGATGTTGTTATGCCAATTGAATTTTAATCCCATCTTTATGCATAGCAGCAACGAAACGATTAAATGACGATCAGTCTTTACAACTTCGTCATGAAGTGTTGCACAAATTATGTGAAACCCGATTGATGGCAGTTCATGCCTTAGCAGCAGAGAAAGCCCGCTGCAAGGCATGGCACGATCGTCGATTGCACAAGAATGATCTGGAAGCACGAGATCTTGCATTGATGTACAAAACCAAGTTGATCAAGGGTAAGTTGAAGTTTACTGGTGAAGGCTCATATAAAGTGAAAAAAATCCTTAACTATGGCGCAATAATTTTTGAGCATTTGGATGGAAAACGATTTGATACTCCGATAAATGGCAGCCGATTACGCAAGTTTTAACAACCTGCTCCGCCAATTCAGCAAGCCTGATCTCAATATATTTTTTAATTTTATTTGTTTTCAATTTTTTGTTTTCAGTATTTAATTTGCTAACTTTTTTTGGAAAAAGACAGTTAAAAAAACAAAAACAAGAAAAAGAGAAAAAAGAAAAAAATAAGAAAAGACTGATGAGCAAAAGTTAGGAAGTCTTCAGCATAAGATTAAAGAAGCACAATATTTTTTTTTTTAATGAAAAATGACTTAGAAAACTACCGTTTTGGACAGATTTGGCCAATATAGTATCAGAAACCTTCGCTGAGCTCTCAGACTGTACATCCACCCTTGATCTATCGAAATTGAGGTGGGCGAAGGTTTTTGACAAGAGAAAATTCAATTTTTGAGTCAGACAAATGTTCAGTGATATGCCATTTTGGGAACCTTCGTCGAGCATCATAACCTCATTATGAACCTTCGCCGACCTGCTAGATGATCTTAAAATGTCAAAATTAGGTTGTCCATAGGTTCAGATTGTGAAAAAAATACATTTATGACAGTACCTGGGCAAAGGACCCTCCTAGGCGAAGGTTCATCCTTCGCCAGCTCTGAAAAACGTTCGCCTGGTAGGTTCAGATCCCTAGAAACCTTCGCCGAGATTTCTGTAGTCTTTTTTTACAGTACTGTATATGCCTTCAAATTTTTGTTCAGAACTTATTAGTCCAACTACTATTCAGTGTAATGGACCCACCAAATTCACCTACAAGTTGGCTGAATTCGATTCATTCCTCACTTGTGCTAGCAAAGCTCTTGCAAATTTTTCTTGCGACCAAAGACTTCCAAATTTCTTGCATTGCCTTCAGATACTCTTTCACGTGGTTATAATTCCTTTCTGATCATCATGTCTTCTACCGATACCTCCCAGTCTCCGCGCTATACTATCCATCGTGATGTCCCATCTGCAACGGGCATCATGATTCTTCCTAGCACAAGCATGGCCACTCAGTGGATGACCCTTGTGGAGCCTCTACTTATTGCAATGGGTATTCATGAGAGAGCCTTTTCGGGACACATCAATATGGATTTCATCACTCTTGCCTTCAGTACGTGGAAGGAAGAGAAATCCAAGTTTTTTATCACCTTCCAAGGATGTTGAAAATTCCAGAATTCACACATGTGGGGAATGTCCACAAGAGTGACTGATCTTGATTAAGCTTTGTGATTGGCACAGTACCCTGATTCTAGATTGTTCAACAAGATCTAGTTTAGAAGATATGGCTAATTCACAATTTAGCATGCTAATCAATAGACTATGATAGCAATGAATCAAAGAAAGATTAAAAGTACAAGATTACAATGCATAAGCATTAGCCTCAACACGAGTTAGAGAGAGAGAGCTAGAGAGATGACAAGAAAAAACAGTTTAGATCCAACCAAGCATGAGATAGCTACAAAACTTTGGCTCTTCATTACTTTGTGAATGAGAATGATATGTACATATATAGGAGAGCCAAAATTCGTGGTACTCCTTGCATTCAATGCACATCCTACACCTATTCAAGTGCAAACAACTATAACTTGACACCTAATTGCTAGCATGCATAGGTTGCACCTAACTTCTACCTACTTTCTCCAAATGGCAATTTCTCAGCTAGCCATGTACAAATCTACATGCATGTGTCTATTAGAGTGATTGCATGCTTTGCATGTCACTATGGAAACTTAGGACATTATGCATTTATTGTGGCTCGAGTTTCTACAAGGTCATAATTGACCAATTCCATGTGAATCTCTATATGCATGTCAAACTAGACATTGTCAACATTATTGCATATCATACTAGATCAACTAGACTTTATGCATGTCACTGGAATTTGATCTACCTAACCCAAACTCGCCCTATTCTACAAGGCTCAATTCACATACCTTGGATATGTACAAAATATTTACATGGGTAGGATCCCCCAAACATTAACAACAAATGATAGATATGTTTTACAATTTTTAACACTCCTCCTTGAAATATATCTATCCGATGTTGGTGAAGATCCTTTGAGTTTGGATTCTTTGCCTTGCATTTGAAGTGAAGATGAACAAAGAATCCATCATAGTAGTATGCTTACCAAATCCGTGATAAGTTCTCTTTGATAGAAATCTTTTCCAAATGCCTTTGAGAAATATTCCACCAAGCTGCTACAACGCCAATGTACCTCTTGCATGTCTGATGTCGATCCTGGGTATGCAAAGTTCACATGCATGAAGTTGGTTCAGGATTAAGCATACTAGCTTCATTAGTCCAAAAAATATGAACTCTATCCAAAATGGATCTAATCTTGAAACCATACTCAAACTTGATCAAATTAAGGCTAAATACCTTCTTGAGGGTGTAAGTGTCCTCAGTGGATGCTTGAAAAAACTTCTTTTTTCAAACTATGAGTACTAAACTCATACTTGCTCTTACTCAATTTAAGAGCATACAAAAGATGGTACAACATTTTGCTTTCTAGATGTTTTGGAAACATAATCAAGTCACAAAAGACAAGAAGTAATTCCAAACTAAAGACTTCATTCAAAAATAGAATAGTCTTACTTGATCTTTGAGATAAGCAAATCTCAATTAAGCAAGATACATCATTAATCAAAGAAGACGAACAACAGGTGAGTAAAACAAAATGAAAACCACCTTCACTTTTCTTTTCTTTTCCATGAAATAAGATCAACAAGGACTCGGCCTTGTACAAAGATGAAGATCTCCTTGGACATGCATGTTGAGGATACTCCTCCTCAAACCTTGACCTCATCACAGCTTGATTACTTGCCATAGTAATGACTTGTGATGCACTATGAGACACTGTGCTCTCCGCCACTTCCAAGATAGAAAATAGATCTTCAAAATCAAGAACTTCTCCATGCTCAAACACCTTCGAGATAGAGAGTGTAAAGGCTATGTAGCCTTCCTTGGTGGATAAGCATCCCTCCACAGACTAGGATCACCATCTTTCTTTCTTTCCAAGAAACCACATACAAAGCAATAGTCTTCAAGAACACTGAGGTATACAAACTTAGGCTTATAACTGAACAAGACTTCATAAAGTGCACTCCTTCCATTAGCTTCATAACTCCATAAAGTTTTGCATGATGAAACATACACATGCACCAAAAAACTTGAAGAGACAAGACACATCCAAATGTAACTTGTGGATCCATTAATAGTACATGCAAAGCAAGAAACACCTTTCTTGATTACTGATAAAGAAAGATGAACATCGGAATGTTCCAACTCCATAGAATGTTCTGTCTTTTTAGAAGACATTAAATATGGATCCATAAGTGATTTTGCCATAGAATAAGCCACTCTTGGCTTAATCTCCTTGACTATAATAGACATAGACCTGAAGTGGGAAACATACAACTTCCTATGCCAAAGCTTCTCCTTGGAAACATAAGTCAACAATGCAGCATCACATAAACTTGTAGTTTCATGCACATCTAGCTTGAAAATACCTCCATATCTAGATCCACTTGCAAGGATCTTATCTTCTTTCTTTATGAAACAACCATTGATATTGAAATCCAGTTCATAACCATCATCTAACAACTTTCCTACACTAATCGCACTCTTTGTGAGACTAGGCACATAGAGAACATTGGAAAGTGTAAAATTCATAGAAGATGTAAGTTTTAAGGAACAACTTCCAACACCTTCAATTGCACATGCATCACCAACTATTGTGTATATTGATTTCTTAGGATCTAGAACATATTCAATAGAAACAAAAGAATCTTTGGAGCAACTCATATGAGTTGTTGCTCCACTATCAATATGTCATGATACATCATTAAAAGGCAAAGAAGAAAAACAAGACATCAGAAGAGATGCCTCTCCACAACTTGCATGTGAGTCTTCTATGATACAACTGGTTTGAACTTCTTGTGTCTTCTTCTTGAAGTTAGAAGGATGAGCTGACTCATCTTCTACTCCACCATAGTCTTTGTTCTTTGCTTTTTTCTTGGTGAAGGCACGAGAACACTGGTTCTTACTCCTCTTTCTTGACTTGATCTCGGCTTCATGAATATTCTTCAGAGCCTCCCAAGTCTCCTTTGCTGAGGTGCATGAACTAATCTCTCTCAACATCTCATCAAAGATGTTCAATTTGATGATATGTAGAGCAATTCTTGCTCTCTTTTTGAATCTCTAAGCCTCATCAAAAGCTGCAGGTTCAACTTCAGTTCCAGTTACAATATCCATTACACCATAGAGAATCAACAAGGATTCTATCCTATCCTTCCAAACTGAATAGTTAAAGGTGTATAGTCTTTCACTAGCTTGAAAGAGACAATCTCCTATAGATGCCATGAATGTGAAGACTCTTGTTATTGGACTGCAATATGTTTGAGCTTGTTCCTATCTGACTTAGAGTTGCTGCTCTCTTTCACTATAGGTATTTTCAAAAAAGTACTACCTTCCTATGTGAAACACATGCAACTGTATTTGAGACAGATCTCAAATATTCCACAAGACAAGCTAACTAGATCAGATACACAAAGTGGATTGAGACACTTTGGTTAGTTTGAATCCTACTTTTGGCACGTGTGAAATGCAACAAAAGAAAACACTATTGACACTCAGAAGGCTCAAAGGGTGTTCAATTACTTCAAACTCAGTCTTGATCTTTAGTTTCTTGTGTGGGATGCTCAAAACCATGAATCCGACACATAGTATAAATCGATTCAAATCAAAATGTTGTCACTCGGATTTTGGACCTATCCTAATCCTCTTTAAAAGCTTATAACTCTTGCTAGACACTTCAGATTGATTCGATTTCAATTTCTATGAAAAGTACAGATCATAAGCTTTCCATCAAGCTATAACACTGCTATCTTTGGATCTATCAACAAGGAAAACAAAAGGACTGAAAATCTCTGATTTTCACACGTGCGAAATTCCAAAATTCTGTACTACCTCAATTCAGGTCTGAAAATTTAGTTCAGGTTTGATTTGATCCAATTACACTTCAAAGAAATCTTAGAAAAAATGAAAAACTATTTTTTTTGCTTGTTTATCTCTCAATTTCTTATACTATCAGAGAAATTAGCATGCAAAGCTTAATGAGGCTCTGATACCATGTTGAAAATTCCAGAATTCACACGTGTGGGGAATGTCCACAAGAGTGACTGATCTTTGGCACAGTACCCTGATTCTAGATTGTTCAACAAGATCTAGTTCAGAAGATATGGCTAATTCACAATCTATCATGCTAATCAATAGACTATGATAGCAATGAATCAAAGAATGATTAAAAGTACAAGATTACAATGCATAAGCATTAGCCTCAACACGAGTTAGAGAGAGAGAGAGCTAGAGATATAACAAGAAAAAACAGTTTAGATCCAACCAAGCATGAGATAGCTACAAAACTTTGGCTCTTCATTACTTTGTGAATGAGAATGATATGTACATATATAGGAGAGCCAAAATTCGTGGTACTCCTTGCATTCAATGCACATCCTACACCTATTCAAATGCAAACAACTATTAACTTGACACCTAACTGCTAGCATGCATAGTTTGCACCTAACTTCTACCTACTTTCTCCAAATGGCAATTTCTCAACTAGCCATGTACAAATCTACATGCATGTGTCTATTAGAGTGATTGCATGCCTTGCATGTCACTATGAAAACTTAGGATATGCATTTATTGTGGCTCGAGTTAACACAAGGTCATAATTGACCAATTCCATGTGAATATATGCATGTCAAACTAGACATTGTCAACATTATTGCATATCATACTAGATCAACTAGACTTTATGCATGTCACTGAAATTTGATCTACCTAACCCAAACTCGCCCTATTCTACAAGGATATGTGCTCAATTCACATACCTTGGATATGTACAAAATATTTACATGGGTAAGATCCCCCAAACATTAACAACAGATGATAGATATGTTTTACAATCTGATACCATGCTGAATTCACACGTGTGGGATGCCCTACACATGTATTTTTGATCTCCTAAGCAGAATAACACCATAAAGATCAGACTAGCATTGGTTGTCAATAGGAAAGCTGATCATACAAGCAATATTATTGTGTTACAAGCAAAATTTGTCAACAAAACATAAGACAAAGCATCATAAATGCCTCTACTTGGCTAGAGAGAGAAAATAGAAGGTACAAAACTCGTGGAGAGAGAGAGGGCACAAAGAGCTTGTCTTCAAATTTGCATTACACACAAATTTCATCATTTCTCAATGAGAGTACATCACATATATATAGATCCATGGACTCTTATCCTACTTTGAGTTGAATTGGAGTTGTGGATCCACCTCTCAAGCTATCTAGACTTATCCAAGCCACCTCACTATGTCTAATTGTGTCACATAATCTTTTCATGCATTAAATGTGGCATGTAAAGTACAAATGACAATTCCTATGGTAGCTCGAGTTTCTACTTCTACCTACCTTGAATATTTTATTCTAAGATGGGTCTTTACTAAGCCAAAAGAGCTCAATTCATCTTTGGCATTTTTAGGACCCATACTCACAACCTTAGATAGATTTTTCAATATTTTGGCACTCCTCCTAAAAATGTATCTAATGTGGATCAAGCATTGATCTTGAGATAAGACCAAGATTAGACCTATGCTTTGAGAAGGCACTTTTGCAAAGTGGCTTTGTGAGAAGATCAGCAATACACGAAGATGTGTTGACATGTTCTAAGTTGATTCGACCTCCAATGAGCTTTTCCCTTACAAAATGGTGTGCCACTTCTATATGCTTGCTTCTTGCATGAAAAATAGGATTGTTTGCAAGAGCTTGTGCCGATATGTTGTCACATTTGATCAAGGGAAAACCATCCTCTTTGATGCAATTTAGCTCCATGATTAACCTCTTGATCCAAAGCACCTCTTTAGTTGTTGTAGTGAGTGCTTTGTACTCGGCCTCACAAGATGATAGAGATATGGTATCCTGCTTCTTTGAAAGCCAAGACACAAGATTGCCTCCAAGAAAGATAGTATATGCATTAATAGACTTTTGATCCATTTTATCACTTGCAAAATCGGAATCTGAATAGCCAACAATGGTTAGATCTTCATTCTTGTACAGTAAACCATAATCTTGAGTAGAAGATACATATCTTAGAACTCTCTTGGCCATCTTCCAATGTTGGATCTTGGGATCTTGCATAAATTGACTCAATTTGTGCACACAATAGCTCAAATCGGGTCTAGTGATAGTAAGCCAAATTAAAGATCCTATAAGACTCCTATAAAGTGTGATGTCCTCGAAGGATCTTTCATCACCTTTAATAGGATTTTTTACATGTTGCTCCATGGGAGTATCTATGCCTTTACAATTTTGCATATTGAATTTTCTCAACATAGAAAAGACATATCTAGATTGACAAATAAAAGCATACTCTTCATGAAAATTAATCTCAAGGCCCAAAATGTAATGGATCTCTCCTAGATCTTGCATTTTAAATTCTTTTCCTAATGCATCTTTGGTTTCTTGAGCTAGCATCAAACAACTTCCACTAAGAATAATGTCATCTACATAGATTAGGAGAATGACAATATTACTACCATCAAATTTTAAGTACATAGAAGGATCATAGTCACTAAGCACAAATCCTAATGAAAGTGGAAAGTTGTTGAGTCTTGAATACCATGATCTAGGTGCTTGCTTTAAGCCATAAAGACTTCTAAATAGCAAACACACCTTAGATTTATCCTTGATAAATCCTTGAGGCTGTTCCATGTACATCTCCTCCTCAAGATAGCCATTCAAAAAAGCGTTGGAGACATCAAGTTGAAACAGTTTCCACTTAAAAAATAAGGCCAGAGAGATTATGATTCTTATTGTCACCATCTTTGCTATAGGAGCAAAGGTTTCTTCATAGTCAAGGCCATATATTTGTGCAAAGCCTTTAGCACACAATCTTGCCTTGTACTTGTTGATGGAGCCATCATGATTGTACTTGATCTTGAACACCCACTTGCATCCAATGATATGCATGTAAGGTGGTGGATCCACTAGATCCCATGTGTGCTTGGTGATCAAGGCATCATATTCAATCTTCATGGCCTCATACCACTCCTTGGTATTGAGGGCTTCTTGAACATCTTTGGGCTCCTCATGAGAAACAAAATAAGCATAAGTGGAATCAAGATCCACTTGTTTTCCTATGTCATCATAAGTGAGCCTCTTGGGCTCGGATCTCTCCCTCATGGATCTTCTAGGAGTGAAAATCCGAGGACTTCCATCTTCAATTCTTGACTCCTCCATATGTTGATTGTCTTCAATAACAACAGGTGATAGATTTTGAGGTTGCTTGATCTCGGCCCCTCCAAGATTGGACTTTTCTTCTTCATGAAAAACTACATATCTACTATCAATTACTTTAGAGGTAGAGAGCATGTAGATTCGATAGGCTTTCTTGTTGGATGAATATCCAACCATTACTCCTTTGCTTGCACAAGGATCATCCTTCTTTCTTGTTTCCAAGGGAATATGGACAAAGCATATGCATCCAAATACTCTAAGGTGATCAACCTTAGGTTTCTTCAAATAGAGTGCTTCATATGGTGACTTTCCTCCAAGTGCAACATGAGGGAGTCTATTGCAAAGATAGTTTGAACAATTGATAGCCTCACCCCAAAAGTCTTTTGGCAAAGATGCCTCAATTCTGATGGTTTTGGCACATTCACACAGTGTTCTATTCTTTCTTTCAGCCACCCCATTTTGAGATGGTGTATATGCACAAGAAAACTCCCTTTTAATGCCTTCAAGCTCACAATAATCATGAAATTTATTGGAAGTACTCACCACCTCCATCACTTCTAAGAATTTTGATTTTGTAAGAAAATTGCTTTTCAACTAGAGCTTTGAACTTTAAAAAATAGTCAAACACCATAGATTTTGAAGCTAGAAGATATACCCAAGTAAATCTAGTGAAATCATCAATGAAAGTTACAAAGCAAGTAGCACCACCCTTGCTCTTTGAAGATGAGAAGTGCACATCCGAATGTATGAGCTCCAATGGATGTGTAGTCTTGATAGATGACTTTGAAAAAGGCTTCTTATGAGACTTAGATATGGCACAAGCCTCACATGGCTTGAAATTCTTGGAGATAAGATTAGACAAGCCAATAGCTTTGGCTTTTTTGACCATGGACACCATAGAATTATAGTTAGGATGACCCAACCTTCTATGCCATAGTTCCTCCAAAGACATATGAGTAGCAAAAGCACTATCACAAGAGTTAGCATACTCTTTGGGATCAAGCTTGTAGATTCCACCATATCTAGACCCAAATGCAAGGATTTCATCATGCTTCTTGATTGTACATGTATCAACATTGAAATTCACATCTAGTCCACTATCAAACAATTGCCCAACACTAATAAGATTTTTTGTTAGCTTGGGAACAAAAAGTACATTAGACAAAGAAAGAACTTTTGATAAAGAAAGCTTTAAGGGAATGGTCCCTATGCCTTCAATAGCACACTCATGATCATTTCTTCTTGGCTTCTTCATAAGGTGACATGGATGAAAAAGAATACTTGGAGCTACACATATGTGAGGAAGCTCCACTGTCTATATACCATGAACCAGCCTTCTTGAAAGGTGATGAAGAAAAACTCGAGACCATAAGAGATCCCTCTTCATCACTTTCATGAGCATCTTCATTCTCTTCATTAGAAATGTTGGCTTGCTTGAATTGACTCTTCTTCTTGAAGCAATTGGTGGCCACAAAAGAAACACTTGATGTTTTTCTTCTTCTTGTGCTTGTCTTTGATAAAGAGAGCTTTACCATCAATGTTGAGAGACAATCTCTCCATTTTCAAGAGTTTATACTCTTGTCTTGATTCTTCAGAAATGAGCACACTTTGGAGTGTTTCCAAACTTGGTAGCTCCTCCTTAATGGCATAACTCTTAACAAGGTTGTCATATTCCTCCTTTAACACATTAAGTATGACTTGAACAAGTTCATTTTGGTTGATGGAGTCTCCTATGCATGACAATTTTCTATGGAGGTCTTTAACTCTCATTACATAGGCTGAAGCACATTCATCACTTCTCTGTACACTTTGAAAAAATTTGTTTCTTAGTGTTAGAAGTCTAGAAGTATTTTTTGCCTCATAGATAGACTTGAGAGTATCCCAAGCATCTTTGGCATTAGTACAGGTACCAATTTCTCTTAAGATGTCATTTGAGACATTCATCTTAATATAATGTAGAGCCATCCTGGCTCTCTTTTTGTACTTTGGAATTTCTTGAGGAATTTGTGGTTCTTCTTCAATGCCAAGTACAATATCCATCACATCTTGTAGTATTAAGACATATTCCATTCTAACCTTCCAAATTGAGTAATTGGAGGTTGACAATCTTTCACTTGCTTCTACTAGAAAGACACCCATTGAAGTCATAAAGAATGATGAAAATAAAAAAAGATGGATGAAGGAATTGCTATTCTTCTCACTATAGGAACCAATCAAGGGTACAAGACCAAATCCTATGTAAGACTTAGCAAAAACTGTGAGATAGATCTCACTAGCTTGACAATCTCTCTAAAACAAGATTTGAATCATCAAAAAAGATGAAGTATGGCAAAAGTTATGGTTCTCTAAATTTCACACGTGTGAAATATTCCAAAAATGTCAAATTGACTCAGATACAATCTATTTGTATGAAACAATTTGCCTAGAACCTATAAGTTTTGTCTAAATCACATATAGATGAGATTGTGTTGCTTCTGGATGATTTTGTGATCATTCAAGCAATAAATGACATGTACACACGATTTGCCACAGGTCTAGGCGCCTTACCTACGACTCTTTAAAAGCTTATAACTTTTGATTGGCTTATCCAACTGACATGATTCAAATTGCATCGGATTCTACACATTTCTAGCTTTCTAGTGGGCTAATTTGCTTGAAATTTGGATCCGAGGTGAGAGAGAACCACCAATCTGAAAATGGGCGGATTTCACACGTGCTAGCACCTGAAATTTCGTACAGTATCTGATCTGGCCCATTCAATGTGGTTTGAAACTCAGAATCACAAGAAAACTGCAAACTAGCTAGAAGGTAGAATCTAGACAATTCCTAGCTTGAAATTTGATCAGATCTGCAAACTTTTTGATTACATTTGCTTGTTTAACTTAGGTAGGCTCTGATACCATGCTGAATTCACACGTGTGGAATGCCCTACACATGTATTTTTGATCTCCTAAGCAGAATAACACCATAAAGATCATACTAGCATTGGTTGTCAATAGGAAAGCTGATCATACAAGCAATATTATTGTGTTACAAGCAAAATTTGTCAACAAAACATAAGACAAAGCATCATAAATGCCTCTACTCGGCTAGACAGAGAAAATAGAAGGTACAAAACTCGTGGAGAGAGAGAGAGAGGGCACAAAGAGCTTGTCTCCAAATTTGCATTACACACAAATTTCATCATTTCTCAATGAGAGTACATCACATATATATAGATCTATGGACTCTTCTTCTACTTTGATTTGAATTTGAGTTGTGGATCCACCTCTCAAGCTATCTAGACTTATCCAAGCCACCTCACTATGTCTAATTGTGCCACATAGTCTTTTCATGCATTAAATGTGACATGTAAAGTACAAATGGCAATTCCTATGGTAGCTAGAGTTTCTACTTCTACCTACCTTGAATATTTTATTCTAAGATGGGTCTTTACTAAGCCAAAAGAGCTCAATTCATCTTTGGCATTTTTAAGACCCATACTCACAACATTAGATAGATTTTTCAATATTTTGACAGGAGCCACACACAAGGTGTGCGTCACTGAGGCCGCACTTGCAGCTATAGGAATCTCATCCGGTACGCAAGCCTCACCCAATCACAAGCATGCTAGACATGCCATCAAGCCATACATTGACCTCACCAATGATCTGCACTGGACTAATGACGGCTACCTTCTGGAAGCCATCAATGAGCCTTCCATCCACGCCACTGCCTAGTTGTTGAATCGTTTCCTGATGGTTGGCAACCTCAGGAAAGACCGCATCACATCTCAAATCCTTCACAGGATAGTGGAATCCCACACTAAGTTGGCCAAAGCCCCTCTTGAACCATATAATTGGTTCAAGACTGTTTCTAGTGAGCTCAAGCGAGCTCTTAAGGCCAATACAAAGCAGTAGTTTGTCGTTGGCTCTCTATTGTCCCTCTTAGCCGCTTCTCACTTAGAAAACAGAATCCGTGGCTTTCACCTGGATTCTGTGCTTTCAATTTACGAAGAAGCACCGGCCGAGTCATGTCATCAGGCCTCAAGTTCTCATAGTCGTTGTCGTCCACGCAGCGAGATCGTAATTCCTGACTTGCCTTCCATGTCACGACGTCGCACTAGGCATATCTCATCAACTACGCTTCCACCTCGTGCTGCTGTTTGCACTGAACTTCCCATTCCCCTTGCCTCTGATGTTTCCCTCATCTCTACTCCCATACAAGGATAGTCTGTGATCATTGGGCCTACCATTCCCATCACAGCTGCCCAGGCCACCTCACCCCCGCATACCGAAGCAACCTCACCCAACACAAAGTTCTTCATGGATATGTTCAATGATTCCGACCCCCTTGGGGCCACCAAAATCTTTGAAATGCCCTAGAGCCCAGCGCCCTTTGAACCCCAATCCCTTGGAAGAGGATTCGGGCATATCCATGAATCTACTGTTGGTGTCGAAGATGCTAGTCAGCAATCACCCACACAGGGTAGCCCAGCCACACTTCGGGTCGACACAGCTGTAAAGTCACCAAAGCAGTTCGACGCCACGGTGCCTGAAGGGTTTGAAGAAGAGGATACTTTTGAAGAAGAAGAGACCTTGGCACCTATTCCATGCCTACCAAGGACAGTACCATCAGAGTCTCCTGCTGCTGCCACCTCCATGAACGTCGACTCTGGTGATGCTCTAGGATTAGTTTCTTGCCTTGGGCAAGTGATCCAGTCTATGCTGGATAAGAAGAAGGAAATGGAACAGAGGATCTCTGATCTAGGATCCGAAAACACTCTGATCAGCCAGAAAATTATCCAGCTAGATCGAGAGGTGAAGATAGCCAAACAACATGAAGAAAAGGCTGAAAGCGAAAAGACATTGGCCCAGCAACAAGTTGATCGCTTGGAAACCTACATCAGCTCCCTGCAAATGCCCTGACAACCGCACAAGATCAGGTAGATAAGACAGTGCAAGAGGCCAAGCAACAGGTGTAGCTGCTTAAGGGGCAATTATAGATGGCCGAACAAGATCGCACATGGCTTCAAGGTGAATTGGATGCGACCACCCTTGAGCGTGATGCCTATCTGCAAACACAAATATCCGATCATCCGGTCACACCGACGGAGATTGCATATTTGTTCAAGAAAGTGGAAACATACAAAGTGGCCCTTCTGGGATTCCAAGGCCGCTTTGATAGGTTCAAAGGAGCAACTTCAACTGAGCTGGCAAAGGCAAAAGAGACCATCAACGTCTATGAAAAAGCCGCCGCTCAAGTGTTGGAAGCCGGACCACAAATCCCCGTCTCGGTCATGCTGCAATTCTCCCCTTCGCGCCAAGAAGCTGTACAAATGGATACAGGGGTTGATTCAAGCATGAACCAGGGGGGAGCTCCAGATCTAGCAGATCAACTGCCAACCATACAAGTAGTACAAGCGGGTCCATCCTCATCAAGGACAAGCCATTTATTCAGAAGGCCCATCAACGTCGAGGACCAGATCTAGACCTTATTAAAACAACATCCACATGAGTCATCGCGTGGTGGATGGGTTCTCAAATTTAAGACCTCCGAGATCGAGGCCGGCAAAGAATTGGACAAAATACCTGCACTGGGAGAGCAGCCGGCATGGAGAATCACGGTTTTTGAAAAAACTTCGGAATCAATTAGGAGTTACGTCGCTAGCCCTCGCCAGTTGCGGGTAGATCCTTATTATGTGCCAATGCTGCGAAGACATAAATGGAAAGGGATTGGCTATGGACAAAATCACCATCTACGCCCAATTGCCAATCATCCATCAGCCTTACAGCTGGAACATTTCAGTGGACTTCCACGGGCCTTACAAGAATATCAGAGAGAGTATGTCCACTCTCTGGATCCAACGGTGCGACAATCGGCAATGTTTGCAAAAGATCTAACTCTGTTGGCGTCAGTGGCAACCAAATGGGACGATTGCCTTCCTACCCTGGCATTCGATCCAAATAAGCCGATGACCTCAGAGCAAATCAAAGGTCAGCTGCTAATTTCTCGACTGTATTTTCGTGCGGCTATGATGGGAGGCTCTTGGGAATCTCGCTTCACCTCATGGACAACTTCCAAGTGGATTGCCGGAGCCCACCGTTGTTTCCTGTTGCATTATTTGGATTTCAATATTGCACACCTTGATTTTATGGAGAAGGTGCAGTATCATTTAATCAAGATTCGACGCGAAGCCAATAAAAGTCTCCAATAGTTGCATATAGCAGGTGTCGTGGGACCACCACCAGTTTTGGTGGGGGATACTGTTGGAGAGTTTGCACATCCCAAGGCAACCCTAACCCTAGTTAATAAGTGAGAGGGATTTGGCACCCTGCGTGTGTAAGTCCAACCCAATGATCACATAGTTATTTGATTAATTAGAATGTTAATAAAAGGACTTTAGGCCTTTTTGCGGGACTTTTAATGTCGCAGGGCCTAAATGTCAAGTTAGTGAATAAAGTTGGGTATACCTCCAATTTTGATGGTTCCCACACTTTTTTATATTTGAATAAAAAGAGAGACAGAGTCCAGGGTCCTCCTCTCTACTATAAAAAGGGACCAACTCGAGTTGCTCCTGATGTTCATTTTCTCATTTCAATAAAGCAGATTGGTTCTCTTTAGAAATGGATTGATGAATGTCTTTGATCTTCCTCTCTTCTCCTCCATTTCTCATGCTTTCTTTGGAATTTGCTAATTGTTGGATCTAATCATTATTGGGATTGCTATTTCTTATGCTTTTTGTGAGAGAGAAAGGGATAGAGAGAAGAGTAATTTTCTATCATTGTTATGGATTTAGGGTTAATGGAAGTAGGGTTAATGCTTAGTGTTAATGGGTGTTAGTGTTAGATCCTCCATTAATGTTGAAATCTAAACTATACTATCACTCTCATGGGAACGAACCTCCTATGATGTCTTACTGAAGGAGAAATACCCTCTGTAATTTCCCTCACTCATGAAGGTATTGGTGCCGGCCATTTCTCTTCTGAAACAACTGCTAAGAAAATCCTCTTGGCCGGTTTTTGGTGGCCAACACTCTTCAAGGATACGCACAATTACACTAAGGCTTGTGATGTCTGCCAACGCACAAAACGCTCTCAAAAAATAGACTACATGCATTTACACCCCGTAACCACTGATCAAGCTTTTCATAAATGGAAAATTGATTATGTCGAACCTATTAGTCCTGCTGCTCGACACACACAATCTGGTTACATCATAGTAGCTACGGACTGTTGCACCAAATGGGCTGAAGCAAGAGCTGTTCGCAATGCTGACGCTCGTTCTACCTCCAAATTTCTCTATGAACAGGTTATAGTTCGGTTCGGATGTCCTCTAGAGCTTGTCAGTGATAGGGGTACACATTTCCTTAACTCTGTCATAGCAGATCTTCTTTCCAAATTTTTTGTGGTACATCGCAAAAGTTTCCCATACTATCCATGCTGCAATGGCCATGCAGAATCCACCAATAAAATCCTATTGAAATTCTCACCAAAACCATCGAATCCAACCGATCTAATTGGGAACTCAAACTCCATGCTGCTCTCTGGGCTTATCGCACCACCCCGAAGCGAGCTACAGGCTTAACCCCTTTCCATCTCACATATGGCCAAGAAGTTGTTATGCTTGTGAAATTCCATATCCCCTCCCTTCGAGTAGGCTATAACCTTGAGCTTGATACTTTTCAGAATCTAGCAAATAAGTTATTCCATCTGGAGCAACTTTGTGAAACACGAAGGATCAGCATCCATGCTCAACAAGTCCACAAACGACGACAAAAAGCATTGCATGATCGATCATTGAAACTTAGAGATTTCCAGATTGGAGATAAGGTCCTGCTATACCAGGCCAAAGCCTTCAAAGGCAAACTAAAATTTTATGGCCAAGGACCTTACGTCATTAAAAAAATCTTTGCCTCTGGATATGTCCAACTCCAAACCCTTCAAGGGGATATCCTCGACATTGTGGTCAATGGGAGTCGACTGAGAAAGTACAATGAACCCTGTTTTTATCTTGATATGTATTGGTTGTTTTCTTTCCTACTGTTTTTTTTTCTTTTTATTGTCTGCATGCCATTTCGACAACAGACTTTCTTGTTTCAATCATCAAGATACTATCAGATCAGGTATACCAACAGTCTTCTCTGAGAAAGCCACAAAAGTCATTAGTTTCAGAAGTTTTTCACAACATATCAGATAGAATTCACCTGACCCCTTTTTCATAAAGCACGATTCATTTTTGGCCTCCGTGAATTCTGTCTCAGATAAAAAAATGTCTAAAAATAGAAAAATGTAGTTTTGTTCATCAGATATCCATCATTAGAATTCGCAGGCAATTTGCTAAAGCTCAAATTGATCCTCACGATTTCTCTGCTATCTCTGCAAATTTTGATCAGACACATTTTTTCACTGTCAGACGTTTTTCTCTTTTGGCAAAAAAAAGATCAATTACAAGAATTCGCGGGCCCTCCAAACGTTGCCTCAAAATTCATGACCATCATTACCAAATCGTGGACACTGAGGACGATTTCTGGGTGAAGTTGCGAATTCCTGCCAAAAAAAGTCTATATATAGTCCTCCACCTTCTCTCCACGAGTTCATTTTAGATTGCTGCTCTCGAGTTCATGCCAATTTTTTTTCAAAATTTTCAAAATTCTCAAAGCAATCTAAAATCAGTGCTATCATGGCTTCCCGCGATTCCTCGCTTAGCTTGCGTCGACGTAAACCCCCTCGTCCTTATTCAGGGGATATCGTCATGATCTATCTTAAGAATTATGCCGAGCAGCTCACCCTAGCCAAGGATATCCTCACCAACCTTGGCTTTGATCTGACACTTTTCCGGGACCAGCAGAGCGAGAGCCTCATCTAAGCAGCCTACTCCACCTATTCGGATGAGTTCCAAACTTTCCGGATTACATCCAAGAGTGGCAGCTGTTCTATTATCAACGTCTCTCCTGGGGATCTCTAGAGCATCGGCTTTCTTAATCTCGGAGAGAAAATCCATGGAAAGGGCACCGGCTATGATGCCAAGTTCTTCATAAAATTTTTGACAGATGACGACAAAACCATTGCCCAAACCAGCGACGGGATCGCTATCCGCCTCATCACGGATCCCCATCTACAGGCCGCCTTAGAGATCCTCGTCACCACGGTCGCAGTGCATACCACCGAGCGACCTCTTTTCTCTGACCCTCACCATGGACGATCCCACTCAAAATTACAAGTGGGTTGAGAAGGTAGCAGAGAAGCTGTGCGGAGCTCTGAAAACCCGCAAACCAACTACCAAATGTGGGTATCTCCTCCACATGCTGGTCACCAAATAATTGGGGTCTAGGGCGGCTGCTGCCATCAAGGAGCTGGATGATGTTTATCCAAGCACAAAAAAGTGAGCCACCCCCCAACCGACAATAGAACCAGTCTCACCAGCCCCATACTAAGAAGCAGAAAGGGAAGGCGATCAGCACAGAAGCCGATGTCCCACATGACATTCTATCCAACGACATCGAGGTGGAATATGCTGAATCCGGAGGGAGCCTTAAACCATCTCAGGTCCCAAAGGAGGTCCTAGAGCAGCAAGCGGCCTTACTTCACCAGGCCCAGCAACGTCAACAAGCAATAGCAGTAGCAGCAGGAAGCTCCGGAATGGCAGACACTTTCGGCTCTGATCCTATGGGTGTGATTCCGTCCACACAGACAATCTCCTCTGCATCACTTGCTCTCACACTCCCACCACCACCCCCACCATTTACTGCCACCTCCACACCCTCACTAACTCTCAACACGGGCTTCACTTCCACACTTCCACAAAAGCCCTCACCTGTACAAATCTCCACCCTACTTGACTCCACAGTCAACGTAGATGATTTTTCATTACAATTACTAACTGCACTTCCATCAATCACTGTCACCACTAACCCAATCCAACAATTTCTGCCACGCAGTATCTCCCCACCTCTTGTACCCCTCAATCCACAATCACCCCCACCTGCCATTCATACACCTCCGTCTAGCCCTACTCCTGATTTTCTACCATTCGACCCAATGTCATATCCTAACTACACACGCACCCTCCCTGACATTGGTCCTTGGGAGCAGTTACCCCTTGCAACCCAAAAAGCGGTGTGGTTGGTGAATGAGCTTCAATACAATCTATTCGGCTCCCTAGGGGGACAACATACTATGCGACAATTCAACGATGGTGCTTGGCGGACCTTCAGAAAGAAAAAGCAAGGCTGGAGGAGGAAAACAAACAACAACAGCTGCAGATCCAGAACCTCGCGAATTACAATCAACAACAACAACAGATGCTACTCCATCTCTAGAACCAACTCCAACTGAAGGTATCCAACATGCAGCAAACCATCGATACCCTCAAAGACAAAAAGGATGAGGCTATAGCAGATTCACAAGTAGCACGTTCTGCTATAAAGGAACAGTTGTATCAAACGCTGGCCCAAAAGCTGAAAGCCACAAAGGAGCAACACTCAAAATTACAACAATCATACATTGCTTCCGTCGAGGCCCTAAACTAGCACATAGCCACCCTAGAAGAACGCTTAAATGTTGCTACCCAATCACCCTGGAAGAACGCTTAAAGGCTGCTGCCCAGTCGACACCGTCAGTTCATGCAGAGCACGTCCAATTCCATGATTCGGGACACCACTTTGATGGACCAGATGGTGGAGATGGAGCAGGATTCCAACAGCATCCTCCTGCAACTCAAGGCTACATGATATAGTAATGTCCCACCAAGCCCCAATAGTAAGAATAAAAGATGGATAAAAAAAAAATCTAGACTTTTTAAAATAAAAGGTCCAAATCTAAGGTCTTATTTTGAAAATTAGATAGATAGAACCAGTGTTTTTCCTACATTTACAATCTGGTGTTTTTCATTGTAGCTTCTAGGCTACTAAATATACGTTCAACTAAAGATGGCCATGAGCCCTGCCATAAAGCATGAAGGAATGTACGTTGGAATGGAGTTCAGATGACAATGTCTAGAGATAAACTATGCTATACTCTGTTGACAACATTGATAGCACAAACACTTGATCATGATTGATAGTTGTACTATTTCTTTCTACGTAACTTGCATGCAGCTTGTGTTGGAGATAACAAGGGTATCCCGCATGGACTAAGGTCGACAGTGAGATCTAAACACCATAAAATAGAATCAAACTCTAGTGTGGAAGAACAAAAGACAAGACAAGCTTTACAGAAAAAAATTAAGCATAAAAGAGAAGATGAATTACTCGTTACAGTAGCTTCAAGGTATATGCCAACATCAAGCGCCCATAGAATTATTGATGAATGAACATTTTTGAAACAGATTTCTACCACTAATGAGGATAATCAATTGTGGTTGCTCAAATTATAAATTATTGGCAATAGGACTCTTTTCTTTAAGAATTATGGATTTATGGAACAAAGTTCCATTATTCGATGCGAAACTGGCACTCTGGTAGTTTATCCTAGGTTTGCTAGCTAATTATCAGAATGAATGTAAGCGCAGCATGCTTCAGACTTTTGATGACGTCGTACGAGTCAAAAAGCTTATGATTCCATGGTGGTGGCATCCAGGAGGCAGTTTCAGGCTAATCCATCTGGATCCAACTAGAAAAAAGAAAAAAAAAATGTTCGCGATAAGAAACTCATTAAATATTTTGAAAAACTGGATCAAATGGCATCAGATTTTAAGCAAAAGAAGTAGATGTTCCGAAAGAAGGCTAGGAAGGCGAATGTGTGTTTTGTCTGCAATAAGCCTAGACATGTTATGAAGTTCTGCCCAGAGCGAAAGAAATTCGCAACTCAAGTCATTGAGATGCCAGGTAAATAAAATCTAAAATTGAAAATTAAGAAGATTAATTGTGAGTGTGAATGTTCATTTAGTAATGCTTCATTCTTGCCTAATGAATTATTTCGTTGGAAAGGCACAGTTAGAGGACATGAAGTTAGTATATTGGTGGATAGTGACAACAAACCTGTAATTCAACATGAGTCTTCAGTATTTTAGATTCTTTAATCATCAAAGCTGCATCATGGTTTCAATCACAAACAACATAATAGGCCTCTTCACTAATCGTTTCTGACTGCCCTACGATGAGTGGTTGGGCTCTAGTTGTGGACAATGGGCTGGGCATGGCAAAAAACAAAATGTCATGCCACTCTACTCACTGGCAAGTGGAGTGACATGGCATTTTGGTTTTTGCCTTGCCCACTCGCTCTATTGTCTAAAGCATTCTACAGAGATGAACTTGCTCCTAAATCCATTAACCGTAACAATAGTGAAACACTAAACTCATCACACAAAAAGCTTCACTTCAGAGCACGAGCATGGCCTTCGAAAAAAAAAACTATGAAATGCAGCTCTTTAATCCTTTCATCAAAGCATGTTGTACTAGCGAATGCGTGCTTCACGCTAGGTATTCAGCAACACCTAATTCCATGCTTGGGCCTATCCAATTGCAAGTTTATTACTAGAAGTTTGTTTGTCTTTAAGTTCCTAGCCATCATTTTCAGGATGAGAGACCTTTTTGAGTGACCTTTATCACTAAGGTTTTTGTTTCCTTAAGTCCATAACCATCACTCTCCTCAAGATGAGGGGCTTTTTTTTACTGAAAAATGAACAACATTTTCAATACAATACATTCACTCACAAAGTATGATGATATGAAACCAAAAGTTTTAATCAATCTCACAAAACAATCAAGAACACAAAAGCATGTAGAATAAGTACGGCATTCAAGATAAAAGGTTGCTTCTTGAGATCATCATAAACACACCATTGTTCCAAAGCCTTGAGGATATGTATGTGTTATCCTTTGAGAGTCTTTTGATCCTCTTGTTGATTTGACACCTTGTTGTTAGGCTCTTCAATTTTTGCTGCACATGGATGCATGTGCTTGATAACTAGTAATGTTTTGTACAAGTGATTCATTATCAATGAATAATTGGTTGGACTAGTTGACATATGTCACTTTCTTCTCCTTAGTGAGTTTAGTCATTTTGGAGGCAAGTGTGTCCACTTGTTGTTAAGCCTAGTTGAATTATTGTTGCATGAGTTCAAGTTGCATCTATTAGCTTGTTGCATAGGCCATCAATTTGTGCTTTCTCAATCATGTTCAATCATTGTCGCAATTGAACTCAATCTTGGAGTGAACAACATAGGGCAACTTCTTCTTCAAGTTGTTGAGAGAGCTAGTTGTGGGTGGATCTAAATTGAACAATGGCTAGAAGCGGTGGTGGTGGTCCTAGAATTGATGTAAGCTGGAATAAGTGGGGTGGAAGGCAAATGTTCTGGTGGTGGTGGTGGTGGAGGAACTAATGTGTGACAATGAGGGGTGGGGTAAGTGACATTTTCTTCAATAATGCACAAGATTCCTTCCATGTGAGGTGCATGGATAATATGGAGGGCTTTGGGCCATTGTGACACAGACAACAATCTCAAGTCTTGGTGTGATAGTTTTTGCACAATGGATGGTGGTGGAGGAAGTGGTAGTGGAAATGTGGTAGTGTTAGTAGCAACTTAGAGTTTTAGATAATTGAAAGGTTAGGGAGGTAGGTAAACATGGGCACATGTGAAGATATATGATAGGTTGAGCACCCACTTGAGTATGAAGTGTGATTGATATTGGGGTTGAAAATGGATTGGAGTCTAGGGTGATATTGGTAATCCTATAAGTGGTCATCACATCCAAATTTGTGCTTACCCTATGCAAATAAGTTGTTATGGAGTGGGCAACTAACAATGATGTGCCAACTGATGTGTTCAAGGTTTGCAAGTGCCAAAACCGAACTTGATGGAAAGTGCCAAATGCATTTTGGGCAAGATCTATCATTGATTTGTGTATAGATCTAATCAAGTAATGATTTCTCTATTTGACCTCGATCTAGTCACTAATACTTCAAGTGTTGACATTTGACCTGATAGAATGCAAGTGGATGACATATGCACTCAAATGATTCTTCAATGTGATATAGATGTAATGTAGATGAGACATACATGAGCATTACAATAAGCTATGTTGATGGACACAAATTTATATTGAATGCAAATGGATGGACATGTCATGAGGATATATACAATGTTGGATGCAATGATAACATGTTATATTGTGAAGTGGAGGTTAAGAAGGGCTACATAACATAAGTAAATACCATAATAAAGGCTCATGATGAATAGATATGAATGTGTGCAAACTTTATTCTAAATGAGAATGAATTTTGTTTGTGGACGATATTTTTTGAAATTTATTTTTACATGATTGCAGGGGGACATTTTTTATACTTAAGTCACGAAGCCCAATAGTGAAAAAGAGTGGATAGTGATTTGAATCTACAAGTTCAAATGATAAGAATACAGTGTGGAGTCTTGGTTGATATGCTAGAAACTACAGCTTCCAATTTGGTGTTTCCTAACAAATAGTCTTGTGAGTAGTTATTGAAGTAAAGAGAATGCTATATTTGCTTGAATCAATTGAATCAGTAAACAAATATTGAGAAATCTAATAAATAAAGACGAGTTTCAAGCTCATCAGTTTATCTTTTGTGCCAATGATGTCACCTACACTTGGAAAGTGAATCGAAACATCACTATCTCACTGGAAACTAATAATGAAACTTTTTTATATGGCCTCAAATATCATTTCAATGTCTTGATTGTTGAATATTGCAATTTCAAACTTTGTGATTCAATATCTCCTAAAAGCTCATTTCATTGTCTTCATTGTTGGATATTGCAATTTCAAACAATATGGCCTCAAATCTCATTTCATTGTCTTGATTGCTGAATATTGCAATTTCAAACTTTGTGATTCAATATCTCCTAAAAGCTCATTTCATTGTCTTCATTGTTGGATATTGCAATTTCAAACGATATGGCCTCAAATCTCATTTCATTGTCTTGATTGTTGAATATTGCAATTTCAAACAATATGGCCTCAAATCTCATTTCATTGTCTTGATTGTTGAATATTGCAATTTCAAACTTTGTGATTCAATATTTCCTAAAAGCTCATTTCATTGTCTTCATTGTTGGACATTGCAATTTCAAACAATATGGCCTCAAATCTCATTTCATTGTCTTGATTGTTGAATATTGCAATTTCAAACTTTGTGATTCAATATCTTCTAAAAGCTCATTTCATTGTCTTCATTGTTGGATATTGCAATTTCAAACAATATGGCCTAAAAAAGCTTGTTTTGTTGTCTTCATTGTTGGATATTGCACTTTCATATGCGTTGTTGTTGCATTAAGTTCACATTTTTGTTAATTGGAACTCTTAACATGGCTATTTAAAAATATAAAGATAAAAAACTCGCAGGTTATTACTCGCAATTTGTCCCGCCCCCATAATTCACTAGCAAAATTGGTACATGCCTATTTTGTTTCATAACTACAAATCTATAATTTATTAGTGTCATGTGAAATTAAGCCATATTATACAATCCACTACACAATGGAAGCCACCACGGGCACACGACATTTAGCCCAAATCTAACTCCCAAAAATTTGAGAATCCTAATAGGGCAGAATGTAATCCAAGGTGGTGCCTTTCATAATATGTTAGTGGTTACAATTAACAATAATTTTGATTTCCCAACTTTTCTATGCAATGTCCCAAGTTCAGTCTTGGATTATATGTGATTGCTCTACAATCTTCAAGTTCCTCTCACCGTCACTTCTTAATATTTTTACCAATCGGTTGAGAATAGCTCATAATCTTGTATGCAGACTACATTAATATTTGCATGATCTTAGACAGCTCATAAGAGAGAACCTTTTTGGTAAAGGCAATAAACCCTCATCACCCAGATGCTGATCTCTTGAGAAAAGGTGAAATAGCCTTGGAATCCAGATTATAGTGGTGACATAGACCTGGAATTGCAGGCTTTTATGCATGATTCCCTGAACGTGAGGGGATAACATGAAGGCTGCACCTGGTTTTCATGACAGGCCCCTGCCACCTTTCAAAAAACATGTTTTGAACTCATGCATTGGTTTCCATGTCACCTGCAAGCACGCTTGTCCAATCCATATAGTTTTGCTTTACAGTGTAGTAAGTGCGGTATTCTCGAAAATTTGAGAATGCATCACAGCAGTAGAAGACGTAACCCCGCATGAGAATGATATTAGTACGAAGTACTGCCACTAGATTTAATCATGCTACTTTTTTTTATATTGCCTGATTCAATGTTACATGAAAACCTTCTTTTCAATTATAAGTTTTTGTCAGAAAAAAAAAAGGTAGATCTTTGATAAGATTTGGTCTTTGGGGTTGCTGATGCTAACGGAAGGTGGAGTTGCAGAATCTGTACAGAGAAATAACTCGAATTTCATAACAATCTCGGTCTACTACTCATTGAAAAATTTGCGCGAAACCATAGTACTGTAAAATTCTTGAATACTTTAACACTATGAATTTATTAGTTCGCTGATTCAGGGCATGAAGGGCCTGTGGGCAGTTTCAGCTTTGTCAGTTGTAGCAGAAGCATTGAAGATTCCCATCAGTATTAGTTCCATTGAGGTAAGAAAAGTCCGTTGGGCTTTCTAATTACTCTCAATAGAATGGTATCTTATTGGATGGCTCACGTTCATCTTCTTGTATACATTCAAATATATTATACACAAATTTCACTAAGTTTTTTTATTTCCCTAAGTATCATCAAGGCTGTACACTCGATTCAGGGGAGGTCAAGAGGACCGTTTCTATAGAACAATGAGCAGTTGAGCCCATTTTCATGGGAAGGCTCCAACGCCGCAATCTATAACAAGGCACTGTGCAGTCAGAGATGCCACATACCTACAGCGGATCTATTTTACAATCTCAGCCCCCCATCAGATCTAAAGTTCATGTCAAGTAGATGCTTGTATGGCTGAATTTCCCAGAATTATACCTGCCTTTGATTTGTAGCCATCAGAGATGGCAAAAGCGTGATCGACAAGTCATGGGTCAGAGACTATGCCAAGCAGATGCACGATTGCCTGAATTTTCCAGCATTATTCCTGCAGTTATTTTGTAGCCACAAGGCAATTGGGTGATCAATTAGTGGGTCTGATATGGATGGATCTGGTTGATCAGTCCCACAGAGAAGCCTCACAACAACTGATATTACCGTCATCAACACTGTCACAAAAACCGACCTTCCGTAGAAGAAAGATGCTTTCTGGGGCGATCTCTGCCATGGTCTCTCTCAGATCTTGCATGGCCTCTATCTCATAAGAGTACTCAATCCTCTTAAGCACAGATTCCATTCCTGGAAAGATCAAAGATGAAGCTTGAGCAGCAGACATGGGTTGTGTATTCTGATTGTGCAGTGGGCTGCAGCTGCCTGTGCAGGACGAGTCATCATCCAGCAGCAATGGTGATGAGGCAGCGGCAGGAGCATGTGTTGCAGAAGCAGCGGCCATGGCTGCCGCTTGAACAGTCTTGGTGGTGAGGAGGGTGTTAGGGGCGGGCATGGGGGGAGGGGAGTCGGGGAAGTTGAAAGCAGCAGCGGGGCCCCGCAGGCACATAAGGGCTGCATCATAAGCACGGGCAGCCATGTCAGGGGTGGGGAAAGAGCCCAGCCATATCTTTGATTTGCTTCTGGGCTCTCTGATCTCAGATACCCACTTGCCCCACCTTCGCATTCGAACTCCTTTGAATTGCCATTTCTTCTTCTGGTGCTGTTGCGCCTGCCGTAGCTGTTGCTGCATCCTGCAGCATACAGCTTCTATTCCCATGTTGGTTTTCCTGTTCACCATAGCTTCTTTCTTCTCCTACGTACTATTGCTGGTGTGCTTGTATGCGTGTGTGCTATTTTTGTTGAGCAATGCCGCCAGATTACGACAAGCTGCAGCTTTATTCTCTCTCTCTCTCTCTCTCTCTCTCTCTCTCTCTCTCTCTCTCTCTCACACACACACACACACACACACACACACACATATAATATCTCTCATTTTAGACTTAGATTTCAGCCTTTCACCACAGATGGAATGCTTTTCCTGTTTTAGACACATGAACTAGTGTTTGCCTAGTATAGCATATCATACTAAAAGATTATCAATTTGGTTTGCTTAACAGAGTGAGTCTCAGAGTCTCTCTCGTTGGCGGCCTGAAGCTCCTATTACAAAATCTAAAGGTAAGTTGTCCATATCTATATTTGTCAGTATATTTTGGATGAGAATTGTATGGCTATTCATATCCTTTTTACACTCCACATAAACAATTTGATTATATGAAATCAAGTTATTAATGTGATTTACATAGTCAAGAGTATGTGCCTATTATGAACCCTACATGTCCTAGGCCTAATGAGTAGAGAGAGGATGCCCGTCCACCTTCATGCCACCATTTAGCGTTACAAGAAGGCCAAAATAGGCAATGCACTACATGCCCTCAAAAAAAAATTGATGATTTCTATGTCTTTTTGGGGATTTAACTCTTTGAAATCGTAAAGGGATCGCCTATGGTACTTATACAATCCTTTTAGCCTTCTTATGATCAAGCCATAGGTCTCTAAATTTGGTGGCCCGCTGAGGCTTGTGCTCCGATTCGTCGAAAATTGGTGGTAGTGTGCCCTCTTAAAAACTTGTTTTTGCTTGTTCTCAGCCCATACTAAACTTTATCATGAATGCTTCACAGGCCTTCTCCAAAAAAATCATTATCCTTAGTCTGACTTCAAATATCAAACAGGTAATCAGAGATAGAACAAATTTTCAAATGTTAACCTCTGATATAGAGTACGAAATCAAGTATGGAAAGTACACTAAGTGATCAATTTTTCAATCAGATTAAATTCTCTCAAAATGATAACATTTCCTTTGACATGTAAATTCAATGTAAAATAATTTTGGTTTTATTTCATGTTCAGAGAACATAACATGTTCAAGGGTGAAAGAATGTTATGTCCACGTCCTATATATATGATTCGGCATAAGCCTAGACTTGGATACACGATCTAATACTCGACATTATCAGTTACCCTCATTATTCTGAACAAGGCCATAAAGGTAGTTGATAACCTTGCGAGGACCCACTCACACATCTTATGACATGTGGAGATATTGCATGGGTTAGGACGACTATTGGCATGGTGTAGAGTATTAATGGTAATGGAAAACATGTATGGGAATATTCTAGGCTTGCATGGGCACATGCACATGCAAAGCAGTGGCTATATTCTCCTGTAGGAACTTGCCCTACTAGTTGATGTGATTTCATTGCTAGAATCCTCTCTCTACACCTGCATCCTATCGTATGGCATGAGGGTGAGGTTAGTGGAGATTGATCAATAGCTTCTCATTAGTTGAGAGATTTGGCTCCAGTGTCATTCCTTTGTGTGTGTCTAAGTAGGATCTTGGAGGTGCTTCTCCTTACACTAGATACATTGCAACTTGAGCCACTTGCCCTTCCAAATTCTCTTACAACAACCTAACCAAGAGTAATTTGTTTTTACCTTCTATTAGAGATTTTTGGTTCCATGTTTTTTATATCTTAAAATTGTAGTTTGAAATCACAATTTGGTTTTACACATATTTATTGTAAGTGCCCCAATATAACGTCAAATACTTGACGCTCTCAAATATTTTTGCATATATGTTTACGTGTTGAAATTGCATGGAGTATTTGGAAGAGCACAGTTGGATAATTTGCCATTTACCATGTGTGCATATAAACCAAACTTATTGCAAGAATTGCTTTTCTTATATTCAACGTGTATCATATTTCGATTTAATTGTAAACGATATTCTTGATGAGGTGATGCACGTAGCTACTTTCTTAACCCTGTCTAGCTTGCACTAAACGTACATCTAGACACAAAAAACTATATGTGATAGTCGTGTATATGACGTACTTCAATTGTCACTGTGCTGGGCTTGTAGAAACCATGAGCTCATCAATCTCCAAGTAGTTGATTTGTGAAAAAAATGCAATAACTTGAAACCTAAAGTCATGCCCATAGTTTAAAGAGCACATCAGATTTCATAGTTTGTAAGCACCAATAAGATAGTACTAACCAAATATCATTGGCTACATCATGCAAATGATGAAGTTTTCAAATTTGGGCATTTATTAATATATATTATAGAGAATCTTTACATGAAATGTTTGCATTGCAAATTTACTTGTATAGGATATATTTAAGAGTCACATACAAGTTCATTTTTGTGCCACATGTTTTTGACATTTATAAATAGCTCATATCCTTAGAACTTATAATATAAGATAAGACTTTTGTTTCCATAATGGCCTAATTATAGTACATGGCCCTTAATGAGCTGATTTGTCGTTATTTCCTACACTTACTAGATATAAAATTAGCGATGCAAAATGGAATCTTGCATTTAAAGTTTGAAACTTAATACTTACATATGTATACAAATTTGAATGGAATTTTCTATGTAGACATCACAATAAGATTCAATGACCTCATACTAACTCTAAATGGACAAACATATTGATTGATTTTATACGCATCTTGATTTATTTGATTGCAAGTTTACCACTCTCTCCTAAATGTGTGATTGAAAATAGTTCAAACCAATTTCGTCAATGACACATGTTCAAGTGTTATTTCTTAATTTGAAGATATTATGATGGGGTGTATGAAAGCAAATCATAAACCTTATTGATTTGATTTATACCCTTGGCTTAACAAAAAGATTACATGACCGCTTACTAAGGATCAATGGCATGTTCTCCACTCAATGGACGTACATGTTGAATGATTTTATTAGCATCATATTGATTCAAGTGCAAGTTTGCCAGTCTCTCTTGAATGTGTTGGTAAAAATAATAATAACCAATTATGTCAATGACAAATGCTCAAGTGTTATTTCTTAATTTGAAGATATTATGATGGTTTGTATGAAAGCAAATCACAAGCCTTACAGATTTGATTTTTACTTTGGCTTAACACATAGCTTACTAAAAAGTTATGGTAAAACACTTTTTTGCTCTTTACCATAATTCAAATAAGAAGCCATTGAAGTGACGAATTGTATCAAAATATTCTCCCTTAATACATGTTTGAAGTCAAAGATGTTTTGTTTATCATAATATGTGAATGTACTATATATATCCTTCAATTTGTCTTGAATTGGAGTTGAGCCTTGTTTTCCTTGAAAAAATTACCTTCTATTACTCAAACTCTCACATCTTCCTATTCCACACAGAACTCTCTCTTGATCCTCACTTTTCTCTCTCTCTCCTTTTCTCACACTACTTTAACTTTTACAAAACTTTGTAAGTCTAAGTTTATAAACCTTGAGACTTGACAAAACTATTTACATGTCCCTAGTAAATAATTGCACTTTGGACTACTACACTCGCAAGATGCCAAAATGGGGCTAACGTTACTAACTATCTATGGGCTCTTCAAGATGGGGTTATACACACAGGATGCCATGATGCTTGGGACATTAACCTACCAAAAATAATTATTTACAAAGGGCTTTTCCTTATAAGGTGCATTTTTTCCCAAACAACCTTGGGCTCCATTGAGATGCCCCTTAGGGCTTGTATTCCAACCCCTAATGTAAAAATCACCACATGAATATCTACCTAGATCCTGTTGCATGCAATCAAAAGGACACCTATGGAGCCAAACCACCCGACCAACAAGAAACGGATAGTCAAAACCCTAACCGCTTCACCCTCGAGCTATGGTGATTGAATAAGGATCCTGGCTCTTGAAAACATGAATTTGGAATGAGGAGTAGGGAGAGTTCCACCAGGTTATATAATCTCCAAAAGATAGAGAATATTTCCTCTAGGATCCCTCCAATTCTATCAAAAGCAATTGATCTCCTATACTTGCGTAATAGCAGTCAAACACCATGCAAGTGCTCCATAAGTCCAATTATAGGCCTGGGCCTGTGAAATTGTCAATATCATGCTTGATCTAGGCCAAATCTATGTACATATAATAAATGTACATGTGTGAAGCATGTTCCCACGTGTGAAATAAAATGCACTTGTCATTTAGAATAGTCATATAGGTTGCACATATCATTTTATTTGAGATCTAGTGGCTAAAATGGCCAAAATCTAGTTTTCTAGCTATATGCCACTTGGCATCATTTTATTGGTAGGAAAAGCTATTTCACATGGGTAAGAGTGATCTTACACGTGTGTAGGACTTCTCACACATGTGAAAACATCATTAGTAGGTGAGATCCCACTTGTAGTGTGCAAGTCCCTTTATATTAGAAAAATTGTCTCAAATCAAGGGAGGTGGCTATAAGTTAGGAATCTTGGACTATGTGCCATAGATGATTATTGGTGGATCCTATGATGACTAGGCACTCTCACACGTGCCAAATTAGCTAAGTCAGCAATAGCTCTTGTGTATATATAGTTGGCCATAATCAACAAGCAAGTGAAATCTTGGTTTGGGAGCATTTCTTGAGTAATTTCACTATTTGTCTTGTGATTTTATGCTTCTATTGGATTCTAATCTTAGGGTATTTCATTATCTACTGGTAGTCCATACTCTAACAGGTTTTCACATGTGTGAAACCAGCAAGTCATAGTTTTGATCATAATAGATTGTTCTTGTTAGATTTGTTGATGTAGAATTGATCTAATGAGCTCTAATCTTGTGTAGATTGGTAGATCAATTGAATCTAACACCCATCACTCTTGCGGATCTGATTTGGATCCATTATTGGTCCTCATTTTTTGTATTTTCACATGGTATCAGAGCCAAGTACAAGACCATTAATGGCATTGATCTAAACTACACCCAAACTAGCAAGTTTTTGGAAACTAGCAAATCTTGAGGTAGCGAGTTTGAATGGATAGATAGAATCAATATTTTTGCACCAGATCTTGTTGTGGGTTGCAGGTGTACTTTCCACATGTGTGGGGCCGTATAGAACCAGTTTTGAGCAATAAGTTTCAGTTTGGTGCATTATATGCTGCATACACCCAAAACTAGTCATTTTTAGTGCATTTTTCAAGCTTTCTCTTGCATTGTTTCTATTCCATTGATTTGTTCTTGATTTAGATCAATCATATATCTGATTTAAAGCTTGATTCAAGTATAGTAAATTTGATTCTCTGACGTTTTGAGTGTGCATTGAAGTTGAGAGAGATTGCCAAAAATCATAGATTAAGAAGTGATTTTGCAAGTGTGAGATTGAAATCTATTAATCCATCAGTTGAGACTTTGTTCAAATAGTGATAGGGTGAGGTCTATAAGCTTTCGATTGCTAGAAGACATCTTAGATTCATATCTCTAAGAGAAACCATATAAGTTTCAAATCCTTTTTCACTAAAAATGGCATCAACGGGTGGCTTTTTGCTTGAAGCCAATGAAAGGCTCACATCCCACTAATTATGCTATTTGGAAAGTTAGAATGAAGTCTTTGTTAGTACTTCATTATCTTTATGACATTGTCCTTGATGTGGAAGAAGAACCTCAAGGTGGTCCAAAATTAGTAAAGTACAAGAAGAGATTTAGATTGGCATTACATTGCTTAAAGATGAATGTAAGTAATGACCTATTGAGGGAAATCTCATCTTGTAACTCATCCAAAGAGGCATGGGATTCACTACAATCTATTTATGAATCCAAAAATACTTCAAGAATGCTCATGCTAAGAAATCAAATACTTCAAAGCATGAAGGGAAGTAATGAAAGTTCCCAAGATTATGTTCTTTGAATCAAATCTCTGAATAGAGAGTTATCTTATATAGGCGATAAGATCCAAGACAATGAGTTAGTTCAAATGTTTTGAATGGATTAGGAAATGAGTATTCTAATCTAGTTCAAACTTTTGTTATTCAAGATCTACTTCCTAGTATAGAAAATCTTCATAGTGTGCTTGTATCAAAGGAGAGTAAAATGCTTCATATCAAGAATAGCAACAACTTGCCAACAATCCAATCTTCTGTATGAGGTTTTGCGGATCCCAAGACAACCCTAACCCTAGTTAATAAGTGAGAGGGATTTGGCACCCTGCGTGTGTAACTCCAACCCAATGATCACATAGTTATTTGATTAATTAGAATGTTAATAAAAGGACTTTAGGCCTTTTTGCAGGACCTTTAATGTCGCAGGGCCTAAATGTCAAGTTAGTGAATAAAGTTGGATTTCCCTCCAATTTTGATGGTTCCCACACTTTTTTAAATTTGAATAAAAAGAGAGGCAAGACTGGACCAATAGGATTCAGAGGCCAAGGTCCTCCTCTCTACTATGAAAAGGGACCAACTCGAGTTGCTCCTGATGTTCATTTCCTCATTTCAATAAAGCAGATTGGTTCTCTTTAGAAATGGATTGATGAATCACCTTGCTCTTCTTCTCTTCTCCTCTATTTCTCATGCTTTCTTTGGATTTTTCTAATTGTTGGATCTGATCATTATTGGGATTGCTATCTCTTATGCTTTTTGTGAGAGAGAAAGGGAGAGAGAGAAGAGTAAGTTTCTATCATTGTTGTGGATTTAGGGTTAATGGATGTAGTGTTAATGCTTAGTGTTAATGGGTGTTAGTGTTAGATCCTCCATTCATGTTGAAATCTGAACTATACTATCGCTCTCATGGAAACGAACCTCCGCGTGACAACTAACTCCGTCTCTTTGATGCTAGATTGACTAGATCTTGGATTTAGGTTAGGCAAGGAAAGAAACCCACTACAATTTTGGTACCGTTGCCAGGGAGCTACACCAAATTTTCAGTTTGCATCATGTTTGGTTGATGGTTAGCTTGCATTAGGCATCTTGTCGTGGCATGAATAGTGTTAAATCTGCATTGTAGGGTTAGTTTGGGATTGATTTTGCTAGATTTGAGTGGATTTGCTTGTTTGAAATCTAATTTGATTATTAAACAGGAAAATATATTTAGATCACCAATCTTAAGATCCATTTAGATCTGAGATATCAGAGAAAATAACAAAAACTGGTCAAATCTGTCAAATTTGGTCAAAAAGAGACAAAAAGCATCATCAGAGTTCAGAACTTTTTACTCTCTTTTAGAAAACCTTCGCCAAGTTTCAGACACCTTCAATTCTGTTTATAGAACCTTCAGTTTGAAGGGCGAAGATTAATTCCCAGCAGATTTCTAGAAACATCAGAAAAACCACCAAAAATATACCAAAATTTATCAAAACCCTAAAAAATACAAAAAAAGAACGTTTGTCCGATCCACTGTGCTTAGATGTGATTCAGATCTATCTGCTGCCAAAAATAGAAAGGTTTTCAGAGGATGAGTTGTCATATTTTTTGCCAAAAAAGTCACTTTTTTGTAAAATTATCAGTATTACTCTTGATCCTTTGCCAGAACCTTCGCCGAGTTTTCAAAACATTCTATTTATTAAAAAATACTATTTTTGAGTTCGACGAAGATTCAACTTGACCAGATCACAAAAAAATCTGATTTTTACCCTCACCAGATTACAAAAACTGTATTTTCTTGTGTCAGAAACCTTCGTCCGGTTGACCATAGTTTTATCTGTGTCAGATCTTCCATCTGAGAAATTAACGAAGGTTATTTCCCAAGAAATTGCCAGAAAAGTGTTCAGAGAGTTTTTATCCCAAAATAGCACTATTGAACCTTCGCCGAGACAACCTTCGTCAGTCCTATTTTTAGTTTTTGATTTTCCAGATCAAGTTTTTGTCAAAATTTGGATCAAATCTGATATATTCTGAATTGGACTCTGAGAGATTTATCATTTTTGAGAAGTATCAATTGATCGAATTTTGGGTAGTTTTTCATCATATGGAATCTGATTCTTGAAAAGTAAAATAGAGCTAGCAGATCTAATCTGAGATAGTTTTTTGGAAAAATCTATATCTAATCTCATTATCGATTTGACCTAAATTTGTAAAGATGGCTGCCCCTGGAGCTGCTCCTAGAGGTGCTCCACAAGAGGTCAATCCAATTATTGTTAGAAGAGCACCCTGATTGGATCTACCCAAATATAATAGATTAACAGATCCAGTTAGATTTCTTCAGATCTATGCTGAATCCTGTGAGGTCTATGGTGAGATTTATCCTCAAGATAAACTTAAGCTGTTTCCTATGGACTTAATAGGCGCAGCACAAGATTGGCACTATAACCAAGATGAACCTGAGCGTACAAATTGGGAGGTTGTTAAACGAGCCCTTATCACACGGTTCAAACCGCGGAAGTTTATGGAAGACCCTTTCCTACTTTTAAGTAAAATTAAAATGGGAAAGTGGGAAATGGTTCGAGATTACATCGAAAGGGTGAAACATCTTAGATGTGAATGTGAGCTTGAGCTGATTAATGAAAATGCCATGATTATGTGGTTTTTGTGAGGTCTACCTAAACGGATCGGACGTGAGCTGAAACGCCATAATGAGTACGCACTTTTGCAAAATGCGATGGACGATGCACTTCGGGAGGAGGATGAAGATTCAAATGATGAGCCGAATGTCAGTATGTTGCCTTATACAGCAGGGCAAACTACTATGACATCCACCACTATTGCATCGACGAATTCCAATGCTACTGCAGAAATGATGCTCAATGAGTTCAAAAAACTTGGGAAGACCCAGCAGAAATAGATGGAAAAGTTGTAGTTGCAATTTGATGAGACGATCAAAGCATTGGAAAATTTCCATGGAGAAGCGAACAAGAAACCTGAGAAGTTTGCAAAGACTTTTCCTACCAAGGAAAATGTTTAGTGTTCTATTTGTACAGGAAATCACACAGTGAACGAGTGTCCTCAATTGAAAAAAAAAATGGAAATCAGTGTTTGCCATTTGTGTAATTCACCTGACCATGAGACTGCCTTTTGCAACTTCAACCCTCGGATAGTTCAGCAACGATATGCCTAGATGGGATATCCAGATCCACAGTATGGAGGCAATCCAGCAGCAAGACTGCGACAATCTACTCTTGGATACCCGGAACGTCTAGCTTTGCCTGCCCCACCAAAACACTCCGATCCTCCTGCCAATTTGATGGAACCAAAACCTTACAGAAGTGCTGAGCAATGGAGCTATGGTAATGATCAGGAAGGTGGATCTTCAAAATAGTATGCCATTTATGCTGCCACTCAACAACAAGCCTCGAGAAATTGGGCCAGAGCACCACTTGGATGCTTTGCATGTGGAGAAAATCACAGAGTTGCAGAATGTCCAAATAAAAGAAAACTTGTACCATTCTGTCGTGACTGTGGATATGGGCATTGCTATAAAGACTGTCCAGTTAGACCGAAGCCACCACCAGCTACAGCACCTGTAAATTTGATAACAATCAAGCAAGGATCAATAGCTCAGAATAAACCAAGTGCACCCTTGATGGCGGTCACCAGAGCACAAGAGCAAAAAGAACCAGTAGTGGATTCACTACCTGCTGATTCTATACCATTGAACGATACACCAACAGCATCGGGAGTCTATTCAAATCTTAATATAGAAAAACGAAGATATCAGAATATGAGACAGTGGATTAAACATCTGCAAGAAGAAGAGGAACTTGAAGCTGCTAAAGTAACATCTGAAGTTCGGTCTTCACCATTGCAGCCTCCAAGAAATCTACGTACGGATATGAATGATCAATTACATTATCACAAAGAACCCTTCAAGATGACTGAACCGGAAGCACTGCTTACAAAATTACTCATAAATATTTTGTCTAGCAAGATCAATATTTCATTGGGAGAGTTCCTAAAATTGGTGCCAAAAGCAAAAGAAGTCTTAGCGCAAACGTTAGCCCAAGAAGAATTAGAAGACCATCAGGAGCCGCTTTTTTGTGCTGGATTTGAAAAATCTAACGATGTACTCCATGTTGGAGCCGCTTGGGAAAGTGAACAAAAGAATATCACTCTACCGATACAACATAGACAATTTTCTAAAGAAGCAGCCGTGATAGATGGCGGTTTGGGAGTTAACCTGATTTCTACAAAGCTATGTACAAAATAGGGCCTTACAAAGATTAAGCCTGCTAATTTGCTATTAAACTAGCTGATCAAACGATAGTTCGTCCACGAGGAATGGTGGAAGATATACCTGTCAAGATTGTAGGAGTACAGTTCATCATTACTTTCGTCGTGATGGACTTACCAGAAGCACCAAATGTCTATCGAGTTCTCTTAGGACATCCATGGTTTCAAGTTGCGCAAGTAATTCATAACTGGGGTACCGGCAAAATCACTTTTAAAAATCGTGAACGTGCAGTTAAAGTTGATCCTACGACTTGGACTATCAACCCAGTGGTTCAAAAAGAGGATGATGATTCATCAACAACGGATCACACTTGTGATCGACCAGAGAAAAAATTGGGAGTTCACTACGACTCTCAAACGGATCCTGTCAATTGGAACGAAGCTCTTGCAACAATTGATTGTACAACAGGATATATGTGTCAACAAGATATTCAATCAGAGATGAGCGAGATTTCCTTGTTAGATCGAACTTTGGATACGCCAATCACGTTTCCACTAAATGTGCTGAATGTAGTCTGGATATCAACGGAACCTATACCAGATCCAATTGAGGATGATCTCATACCAATGAGCCATGTCTTAACTTACGATGGCAATGCAGAACTTACGGATGAACAGATTCTACATCATATGGATCCGACTAGATTTGGAGTGCGTAATGTTCCTGATGAACCAACAATTAAATCGCCCAAAGCAGTTATATTAAAGGGAGACAGGATGACAGGTTCGATGACGAAGAAACAAGCAAAGCAACATTATAATACAGTCCTGAAATGGGAAAATCCCCCTCAAAAGATCGATTCAAAGGAAGTGACACCTCTATTGGATAAAGGCAAAGGAAAAGTCAAGAATGATTCTTCAAGTCAGATTTCCAACAAGACATCATTGTCTAGGAAGTCTTCACTTGTGAAGAAAGATTTTTCATCCTAAAAGTCATCACCTCCATGATCAATTCCTGCTAAGAAGACTAAACGAAAATCCAAGACAAGTCCTTTCGAAAAAGAACAAGCAAATGTAGTCCAGCATGATATGCCAGAGCATTTTAAACGTTATACACTGGATGATGTGGTTATCATGTTACCTAAAGCACATCGTGAACCTGAAGAACACATGCCAGAATCTAAAGAGGTTTACAATGACCCAGCTAGGACGCAACCAATGAATCTTGCAGAACCAGGAGAACCGAAAAAGATTGTACTGCATGGACTTATCAAGATTTGAAGGGTATTCCGACATCAATTATTGAACATACCATACCTTTAGTACCTGATGCAGTACCAAGGGTTACAAAGTTCTATCGTAGTAATCCTAATGTGGCAGATCTGATAAAGAAAGAACTTCAGAGATTGCTTGACGTCGATTTCATTTATGAGATCGAGCATACCGAATGGATTTCACCAATTGTCATTGTTCCTAAGAAAAATAGAAAATTGCGAATCTGTGTGAATCTCAAAGCATTGAATAAAGTGACACGGAAGGATCACTTTCTGTTACCTTTTACTGAAAGCATTTTGGATCGCCTTCAATTTTAACGGTTTCATGGATGGATTTAGTGGCTACAACCAGGTTGAGATTGCACCTGCCGATCGTCACAAAACTGCTTTTGCAATAGAATGGGGCACCTATGCTTACAAAGTAATGTCGTTTGGACTCTGTAATGCACCAAGTTCATTCCAAAGAGTAATGCAATTTGCCTTTAAAGATTATCTGCAGAAATTTCTTGAAATTTACTTGGATGACTTGGGAGTTCATAGTACAGATACAGACCACCTGGATCGATTGGAGAAAGTCTTTGAAAGATGTCGCAAATATCAAATTTCTCTAAATCCAGAAAAATGCCAAATATGGGTTTCTCACGGAGTGGTGCTTGGACATGTGATATCAAGACATGGTATTGCCACCGATTATTCTAAGATCAAAGTTATTGTGGAATTGCCACCGCCAGCAACAATTCGAGGAGTTTATGGGTCATGCGAACTACTATCGAATTTTTATTATCTTCTTTGCAGATTTAGCACGAGCTATATACAAATTAACTATTGTTCCTATTTGGACAGTAGAGGCATTAGAAGCCTTTGGAAAGTTAAAAAAAGCATTATCTTCAACACCAATACTACGTTCTCCAGATTGGACATTAGAGTTTCATGTTCATACGGATGCCTCAAAATACACCATTGGATCAGTTTTGATGCAGCTAGGTGACTATAAGAAGGATTATCCTATACGATTTGCAAGCAGACATCTTACAAATCCAAAGAAGAATTATTCAACAACAGAACGTGAAGCGCTAGCCATAATTTTTTTTGTTCGGAAATTTTGTCACTACCTCATGGAAACGCACTTTGTATTTTATACGGATCATCAACCATTACTTTACTTGGTAAATAAGACGTGTAATACTGGACGTATTGCAAGATGGTTATTATAATTGACTGAATTTGACTTTCGAATTGTGGTCAAAAAGAGGAAGCAACATTATCTAGCCGATCACATTTCGTGAATTGAATCCGCACCAGTTAATACTGAAGTGGATGATGAACTGCCAGATGCTGCGTTGTTCTATGTTGAAGCACTACCTGAGTGGGCGGCAGATATTGTTGAGTACCTAATGCTAGGACAACCGAATGACTCTTTGACAAAAGTATAGAAAAGACAATTGATTCATAAGGCTCAACCTTATCAATTAATTGCAGGACAATTGTATCATCATGGATCAGATAATATTTTATGAAGATGTGTTTTACCGCATGAAGTACCAGATTTAATCATGTTTTCACATGATGGCATGGGTGGAGGACACTTCTCTACAGATATTACTGTTCGCAAACTTTTGCAATCCGGTTGTTGGTGGCCTATGCTTCATAAGAACAGTAAAAATTTTATTCAGACATGTGATGTCTGCCAGCGAGCACGACGGCCTACTCGGCATACTTATGAACCCTTACATCTGGTTTTATCGCAAGCACCGTTTGAAAAATGGAGACTGGATTATGTTGGTCCTATTCATCCCGCTGTGCAAGGATCTCAGGCCTGATACATTATTGTCGCAACTAATTATATGACCAAGTGGGTTGAAGCCAAAGCTATCAAAGTGGCTGATGCAAAATCTACAGCCAAGTTTCTATATGAAAATATTACAATCAGATTTGGATCTCCAATAGAAATTGTCAGTGATCGGGGTACACACTTTGTCAATCAAATAATAAAGTGTTTATTGGAAGATTTTTTTGCTATACACAAATTTAGTACTCCCTATTATCCCAGAGGGAATGGCCAAGCTAAATCTTTCAATAGATTCTCTGCACCATTATGACAAAGACAGTTGAAGCAAGTCGGTCTGATTGGGAACATAGACTGTATGCAACATTATGGGCATTTAGAACCGCTTACAAAAATAGTACAAATCAAACACCTTTTCAACTAGTCTATGGTCAAGATGTTGTTATGCCAATTGAATTTTAATCCCATCTTTACGCATAGCAGCAACGGAACGATTAAATGATGATCAATCTTTACAACTTAGTCATGAAGTGTTGCACAAATTATGTGAAACCCGATTGATGGCAGTTCATGCCTTAGCAGCAGAGAAAGCCCGTTGCAAGGCATGGCACGATCGTCGATTGCACAAGAATGATCTGGAAGCACGAGATCTTGCATTGATGTACAAAACCAAGTTGATCAAGGGTAAGTTGAAGTTTACTGGTGAAGGCTCATATAAAGTGAAGAAAATCCTTAACTATGGCGCAGTAATTCTTGAGCACTTGGATGGAAAACGATTTGATACTCCGATAAAATGGCAGTCGATTACGCAAGTTTCGGCAGCCTGCTCCGTCAGTTCAGCAAGCCTGATCTCAATATATTTTTTCATTTTATTTGTTTTTAATTTTTTGTTTTCAATAGTTAATTTGCTGATTTTTTTTTGGAAAAAGGCAGTTAAAAACAAAAACAAAAAAATAAGGAAAGACTGATGAGCAAAAGTCAGGAAGTCATCAATATAAGAAAAAGAAAGCATAGTATTTCAATGGAAAATGACTTAGAAAAGCACTGTTTTGGGCAGATTTTGGCCAATATAGTATCAGAAACCTTCGCTGAGCTCTCAGACTGTACATCCACCCTTGATTTATCCAAATTGAGGTGGGCGAAGGTATCTGACAAGAGAAAATTCAATTTTTTAGTCAGGCGAATGTTCAGCGATATGCCACTATGTGAACCTTTGTCGAGCATCATAACGTCATTATGAACCTTCGCCGACCTGCTAGATGATTGTAAAATGTCAAAATTAGGTTGTCCATAGTTTCAGATTGTGAAAAAATGAATTTATGACAGTACCTGGGCGAAGGACCCTCATGGGCTAAGGTTCATCCTTTGCCAGCCCTGGAAAACGTTCGTCTGATAGGTTCAGATCCCTAGAAACCTTCGCCGAGATTTTTATAGCCTATTTTTACAGTATTGTACATGCTTGCAAATTTTCGTTCAAAACTGATTAGCCCAACTACTATTCAATGTAATGGACCCATCAAATTCGCTCATAAGTTGGCCGAATTCGATTCATTCCTCACTTGTGCTAGTGAAGCTCTTGCAATTTTTTTTTGTGACCAAAGCCTTCTAAATTTCCTGTATTGTCTTCTGATACACTCTCACATGATTATAGTTCCTTTCTGATCATCATGTCTTCTACCGATACTTCCCAGTCTCCGCGCTATACTATCCATCATGATGTCTCATCTGCAACGGACATCATGATTCTTCCTAGCACAAGCATGGTCACTCAGTGGATGACCCTTGCGGAGCCTCTACTTACTGCAATGGATATTCATGAGAGAGCCTTTTCGGGACACATCAATATGGATTTCATCACTCTTGCCTTCAGTATGTGAAAGAAAGAGAAATCCAAGAAATTCACTGTCTTTGGTGAGCTCAAACGAGCTATTAAGGCCAATACAAAGTTCGTCGCTGGCTCTCTATTGCCCCTCTTAGCCGCTTCTCACTTAGAAAATAGAATCATGGCTTCCACCTGGATTCTGTGCTTTTTGTTTACGAAGAAGCACCGACCGAGTCATCTCACCAGGCCTCAAGTTCTCATAGTCATCATCGTCCACACAGCGAGATCGTATTTTCTGACTCGCCTTCTACGTCACGACGTCGTACTGGGCATACCTTGTCAGCTGCGCTTCCACCCCCTGCTGCTGTTCGCACTGAACTTCCCATTCCCCTCACCTCTGATGCTTCCCTCGCCTCTGTTCCCATACAAGGACAGTCTGTGACCATTGGGCCTACCATTCCCATCACAACTGCCCAGGCCGCCTCACCCCCGCAACCTCACCCAACACACAGTTCTTCATGGATATGTTCGATGATTTTGACCCCCTTGGGGCCATCGAAATCTTTGAAATGCACCAGAGCCCAGCACCCTTTGAACCCCAATCCCCCTGGAAGAGGATTCGGGCATATCCATGAAGCTACTGTTGGTGTCGAAGATGCCAGTCAACAACCACCCACACATGGTAGCTCAACCACACTTCAGGTCGACACAGTTGTAAAGTCACCAAAGCAGTTCGACGTCACGGTGCCTGAAGGGTTTGAAGACGAGGATATTTTTGAAGAAGAAGAGACCTTGGCACCTATTCCGCACCTACCAAGGACAGTACCATCAGGGTCTCCTGCTGTTGCCACCTCCACGAGTGTCGATTTTGGTGATGCTCTCGGGTTAGTTTCAACCCTTGGGCAAGTGATCCAGTCTATGCTGGATAAGAAGAAGGAAATGGAGTAGAGGATCTCTCATTTAGGATCCGAAAACACTCTGATCAGCCAGAAAATTGTCCAACTGGATCGAGAGGTGAAGATAGCCAAGGAACAAGAAGAAAATGCTGAAAGCAAAAAGACATTGGCCCAGCAACAAGTTGATCGCTTGGAAACCTACATCAGCTCCCTGCAAAACGCCCTGACAACCGCACATGATCAGGTAAATAAGGCAGTGCAAGATGCCAAGCAACAGGTGCAGCTGCTGAAGGGACAATTACAAATGGCCGAACAAGATCGCACACAGCTTCAAGGTGAATTGGATGCGACCACCCTTGAGCGTGATGCATATCTGCAAACACAAATACCCGATCATCCAATGACACTGACGGAGATTGCATACTTGTTCAAAAAAGTAGAAACATACAAAGTGGCCCTTCAGGGATTCCAAGGCCGCTTTGATAGGTCCAAATGAGCAGCTTCAACCGAGTTGGCAAAGGCAAAAGAGACCATCAACGCCTATGAAAAAGCCGCTGTTCAAGTGTTAGAATCCGGACCACAAATCTCCGTCCCGGTCATGCTGCAATTCTCCACTTCGCGCCAAGAAGCTGTACATATGGATTCAGGGGTTGATTCAAGCATGGACCAGGGGGGGGCTCCAGATCTAGCAGATCAACCGCCAACTATACCGGCAGTACAAGCGGGTCCATCCTCATCAAGGACAAGCCATTTATTCAGAAGGCCCATCAGCGTCGAGGATTAGATCCAGACCTTCTTAAAGTAACATCTACATGAGTCCTCGCGTGGTGGATGGGTTCTGAAATTTAAGACCTCCGAGATCGAGGCCGACAAAGAATTGGATAAAATACCTGCACTGGGAGAGTAGTCGGCATGGAGAATCACGATTTTTGAGAAAACTTCAGAATCAATTAGGAGTTATGTCGCCAGCCCTCGCCGGTTGCAAATAGATCCTTATTACGTGCCAATGCCGTGAAGACAAAAATGGAAAGATTTGGGATTGCCTATGGACAAAATCACCATCCATACACCCAATTGGCCAATCATCCACTAGTCTTACAGCTGGAATATTTCAGTGGACTTCCACCGGGCCTTACAGGCATATCAGAGAGAGTATGTCCACTCTCCAGATCCAACGGTGTGACAATCGGCAATGTTTGCAAAAGGTCTAACTCTGTTGGCGTCAGTGGCAACCAAATGGGACGATTGCCTTCCTACCCTGGCATTCGATCCAAATAAGCCGATGGCCTCAGAGCAAATCAAAGATCAGCTGCCGATTGCTCGACTGTATTTCCGTGCGGCTATGATGAGAGGCTCTTGGGAATCCCGCTTCACCTCATGGACAACTTCCAAGTGGATTGCCGGAGCCCATCGTTGTTTCCTGTCGCATAATTTGGATTTTAATACTGCACGCCTTGACTCTATGGAGAAAGTGCAGTATCATTTAATTAAAATTCGGCGTGAAGCCAATAAATGTCCCCAATAACTGCATATTGCAGGTGTCGTGGGACCGCCACTAGTTGTGGTGGGGGATACTGTTGGAGGGCTTGTGGATCCCAAGACAACCCTAACCCTAGTTAATAAGTGAGAGGGATTTGGCACCCTGCGTGTGTAAGTCCAACCCAATGATCACATAGTTATTTGATTAATTAGAATGTTAATAAAAGGACTTTAGGCCTTTTTGCGGGACTTTTAATGTCGCAGGGCCTAAATGTCAAGTTAGTGAGATTGACTAGATCTTGGATTCAGGTTAGGCAAGGAAAGAAACCCACTACACTAGTGTATTAAGGGACATGAGCATAGGCAGTGCATCTGTAGACTTTAAATGAACGTTTTGGCTCCAGTCCAACTTCATAAACAATTTTGTTGATAGATGAACCTTTAGTAATACATTGATTGTACACAAAAGCTATTGTTGAAGCAGCATGTTGCCAAAAAGGTTTAGACGTGTGGGAGTACCCTAAAGCATGATTTGATCTCCTAAGACTTAGTGATTGCACAAAGATCAAGTATAGATTGATAATCAAGATCTATTTCAAAAAACTAAGGCAAGGGCACTTGATTACATGCATAAAATCATCAAGCAAGTACATACACACGTGTGGGTACTTGAAAAAAAAACTAAGTATAAAAAGTCCTTGCTCTCGGGTAGAGAGAGAATCTGACTATCAAGCCTCATGTAGAGAGAGAATCCAATATGACTAAAAAATATAGAACTCTCATTAACTCTCAAAAACTCATAGTACAAATGAACTAAGTCTGCCGATTAGTTAAAAGTTAATAAAAAAACTTTACACCTTTTTGCGGGACTTTTAATGTCGCAGGGCCTAAAAGTCAAGTTAGTGAATAAAAGGGGTTCCACAAATTTTCAAGTTGGTTCCCTCCAAAATTCAAATTTAAATAGTTAGGGAGGTAGAAACTGGCTAGTAGGATTTGAGGCCAATCCACTATGTATAGTGGTAATTTCGAATCATTTGTACATGTTCTTTTCATCTCAATACAAGCAGGTTGGCCCTCTTATGAAATGGATATGGAATGTCCTTGCGCTTCATCTTTCCTCCTCTAACTCTCATGCTTTCTTTGTGTCTGCTATTTGTTGGATTTGAGGCTTATTGGGATTGAATGTTCTTATGCTTTTTGTGAGAGAGAAAGGGAGAGAGAGAAGAGTAAGTTTCTATCATTGTTGTGAATTAGGTTTAATGGATGTAGTGCTCTCATGGGAATGAACCTCCGCGTGATAACTAACTTCATCCCCTTGATGTCTGTGTGCTTGGATCTAGGGTTGAGGGTAGGATAGGAAATGCCCACTACAGATTCAGTGAAGGAATGGTTGGATTCGTAGAATTTAGATCTCCTAGATCCAAATGTTTATCTCTATTTGATAATTGATCAATGAGATGTAATATTTCTATCACTCCTGATAAGATATTTTATGATTGTGGAGAAAGTCTAGTTTGTAATAGTATTGGATACTTATTACTGACTTTTCGTGATCTTTGATATTTTATACATTAGAAAATTGTGAATTTCTTTTAAAAGAGGGAGATGAAGAGATAGGAATAAGACTTTCAATGGATAAGCCGATTGCATAGATTTTTGAGAGAAATCCAGTAACTGTGCAAAGGTTGAACTATCCTAGTGAAATAGAGGATCTCTCTAGGAATTGTTGCGAATAATCTAGAACTAGAGGAGTTTTGGGGATATTGAGCTATGAGTTATTCATAATTATGGATAGTAGTGGTAAAGATTAAATTTAGGTTCCACTAATTGGCTTACCAGGTACTAATTTTTTTTTTGGATTGGATCAGGTGGGAATAAAGCTTTAATCTTAACCTTAGGTCCAAAGATGTATGTATAAGTCAATCTAACCTTGTTTCAATGATTATGGTTTTGGAATCATGTAGATTATGATTGGCAAATCATAAGCTTCTAAATATTTATGATTGATGGATCATAAATTGATACTTAATTGTCATTAGAAGATTATAAGGAAATGTGATGATTCTAAAGATGATGAGTAATTCTCAATCTATTGAAAGAGTCAAGAATTTAGATGAGTTAGTTGAATATCTAAATTTATTTACTCTAGTGTTTAATTTGAAAACATTCGTGTCTCACATGCATTCTCATAAAGGTAATTTATTTTTACTTATGACAAAGTTGCTTCTTTTAGTAGATGAAGCTCTACTACAGATTGTGGTCTATAGATGCTTGTGTATGGTTTTCAGCCTAGATCTCCGGTTAATTGGGAGATAGACAAGTCTATCGAGATTGAAAGGTTGCTATTTCCTTGCATGAGAATCTTAGGATAGAGTGCTTAACTCAAGAGAGTATTCAGAGTACTCAAAATTGAGTTAAAGTCATTTCGTCTTGATGAATCTCCTAGAGATTCTAGTAGGATGAATTGTTATAACTTAGTTTTTTTATATTCTAAGTGTATTTGTACCAAGAAGCATTAATGGCAGGTCTACAAGAAATTGTGGATAGTCTTGGACTATAATTATTTGTTTCTTTAACTTTTGAACATTGATATCCAAAGTAAGGTGATAATTCACACAATGCTTCATGTAAAATGAATTTACATGAATATGACGTTACTAATATGAAGAGAATCAAATCCAATAGGAATTTTTTTCATTTAGTGTACTTATAAAGCAGATGTAGTACTTCAAGACAGAGATAAACAATTGGAAAATTGTTCCATCTCTAAGTAATTATTTGATTTTTGAAGTCAGACTAAGGATAATGATTTTCTAAGTAAATGTAAAAGTTACAAGTCTATCGAGATTGAATGGTTGCTATTTACTTGCATGAGATGCTAGGAATAGAGCGCTTAACTCAAGAGAGTATTCAGAGTACTTAGAATTGAGTTAAAGTCATTTTTATCTTGATTGATCTCCTAGAGATTCTGGTAGGATGAATTGTTATATCTTAATTTTTTTATATTTTAAGTGTATTTGTACCAAGAAGCATTTATGACAGGTCTACAAGAAATTGTGCATAGTCTTGGACTATAATTATTTGTTTCTTTAACTTTTGAACATTAGCAATGCTTCATGTAAAATGAATTTACATGAAGGTGACGTTACTAATCTGGAGAGAATCAAACCCAATAGAAAAATTTATCATTTAGTGTACTTACAAAGCAGATGTAGTACTTTAGGGCAGAGATAAACAATTGAAAAATTGTTCCATCTCTAAGTAATTATTTAATCTTCGAAGTCAGACTAAGGATAATGATTTTCTGGATAAATGTGAAAGTTAAAGGACTGGTTTGTTAGCTTTTGAACTTGATCTTTGGGATAAGTCGACTGCTCATCCTGTGTTTCATGTAAACTGGTTAAAACTTAGTTTATATGATAATGACAGTTGGATGTGTTGAGAATTTTACCCATTTGGAGGACTTATGCTCAATGTACCTTTGGAACCTGAAAGAGTACTCAGAATCAAAGGTAAATATTTGAGAAATCGTTTTATCTCTGAGTGCTTGATTAGGTGGCTGGGTCAAATTGAGGATGATGATTCGTGGGAAAAAGTTAAAAACATAAAGAGCATTTTCTTAAGACAGAAGTAGTTCAAGGGGGGAAGAATGTTACGTCCATGCCCAATATATGGGATTCGAAATAATTCCTAACATGCTGGTACTCTAGTGTGTTGGAAATTAAGCCCACAGTTTCCTCCTTGGTGAATGAATAATTCTATTTCATGATTATTCCTCCATATTTATTGATCATTGATCTAGGGTAGGGTGAAACCAACTTTGGTTCTACGTCTGCTCATCTGATACTTTCTGGAATCACAAAACTTAGACAACCAATTTGTTTGAAGAACATCTACAATGGGCTTTCGGCTGATCTCCAGCAAAGGGTAACCAATCCTGTTATAATTTCAAGTTTTAGATGTTAAGTTCAATTACTTGAAGTTATTGAAGACTTGGCCATCTTCAAGGACTTCCAAGAACTAGCATTTAGAACAAGTCTGTAGAATTACACTAAGTGTCGCAACAGTCTGCATAGTTACACTAAGTGTCACGGCAGTCTGCAAAAATGACTCATGTTTTCCACAGCTTCGACTTTTTCACATTTTCCCGAAATGCGACACTTTCATAGTTCAAAAGTTTAACTGTTTTAAAGGCACCTTCGGCTTTTCGCAAAATTTTGAAGAGAGAGAAAATGTCAAAGGTCATCTATTTTTTAAGTTAAACTATTTCAAGTGCACCTTCGCCTTTTTCCAAGGGCACCTTTGCCTTTTTAAGGGCACCTTTGACTTTTTCGCAAAATCCTGAAGAGAGAGAAAAATGCCAAAGGTCGTCTATTTTGAACAAGGAATATTCCCAGTCCCTTTTCAAAATTTGCGAAGTGAGAGAAAACCACTTCACGTAAAATGCGAAGTGAGAGAATCAGCAACGTCTTCATCAGCGTCAACGATGCTATGTTGACCGTATACATTATGTACAGTCGTCACAAAAGCCATATACTTCCAAGTACAACAACTTTCCTAATTAGGTGACAAGCATTGATTATAATTAATACACGGATGAAATCTATAAGTAGATTGTCCGAGCATAGATTACTAGTTGCTCCATCCATGAGACATTGTTTGAGCATCCCAGTTATGCCATCATTTTGGTTGTAATTGCTATTCTATATTGTGCTTCAGTGTAATATAGCAGCAGCTTGCTTTCATCTGTGTACAACGTAGGTGAATGCTTGTTGTGATTGAATGCACTTTCATTGTTGTTTGATCGCGCTTGTTTACTCACTCTTATTAGAACATGGACATCTACGACTCCTTAGTTTCTGATCAGATGATGGCCGTCTTTGACGCCTGAGGAACTCACGTTATCATACTGCTCTTCCATTTACTTCAGAACATTAGATCTGATTTCAATAGTACCACATACAAACCATCTCTAATCTCTTCGGTGGACTGTGTTCGCGTTCTTCTATCTCCCTTACCCCATCAGATTGGTATCAGAGCATAGCTCAAATAAACCGAGAGAAGAGAGTAGGAATATTGCGGAACAGCTCTCCCGTTCTAACCAGTTGCTAAATACAAAAATAGTCTAAAAGACAGCTTATGCTAAGAGTAATCACAGCCTTAAGAGTTCTAATTGCCCAACAGGATCTTAAAAATTAATTCATACTCTGAAACTAGAGTACAGTCCACCAAAGATATTAGAGATGGTTTGTATGTGGTACTACTAAAATCAGATTTATTGTGAAGTATAGTTTTGAAGTAAATGGAAGAGCAGTATGATAATGCGAGTTCCTCAGGCGTCAAAGACGGCCATCGTCTGATCAGAAACTGAGGAGTCGTAGACGTCCGTGTTCTAATTAGAGTGAGTAAACAAGCGCGATCAAACAACAATGAAAGTGCATTCAATCACAACAAGCATTCACCTACCTCTTGTACACAGATGAAAGCAAGTTGTTGCTATATTACATTGAAGCACAATACAAAATAGCAATTACAACCAAAATGACGGCATAACTGGGATGCTCAAATAATGTGTCTCATGGATGGAGCAACCAGTAATTTGTGCTCGGACGGTCTACTTATAGATTTCATCCATATAGATTACGATCAATGCTTGTCACCTAATTAGGAAAGCCATTGTACTTGGAAGTATATGGCTTTTGTGACGACTGTACATAATGTATACGGTCATGTCCCCATTAAGATCATGGTTGGTGCCTTGGTATTTTCGTCAGGTAGGTTCAGCATGTTGAAGAACTTTTGGTGCTTGAACCTGGGAAGCGCTTTGGTGAAGATGTTTGTGGCCATTTTTGTTGTGGAGCAATATTGAAGGATCACTTGCCTTGAGAAAACTTTCTCCCGAATGAAATGATACTGGATTTCTATGTGCTTGGATTTGCCATGAAATCTGGGATTCAGTGATAGTGAAATACAGCTCAAGTTGTCACACATATTGGTGGTAGCATTGAACTGAGTGTGATGTAAGTCATGAAGTAATAACCTGATCCATACAGCTTCCTTTGAAGCTTGACATGTTGCGATGTACTCTGGCTCTGTCGAAGAAAGCACAACTGATTTTTTGCTTCCTTGAGTTCCACGAAATCGCTCCCCCTGCCAGATAGAAACAGAACCCGGACGTAGATTTTCTAGTAGAGACTGTTCCTCCCCAATCTGAGTCAGAGTAGTCTCACATGACGAGTGGGTCGATAGCATTTCCATCATAACATAAAATGTGATCTAAACTTCCCTGAATATATCTCATCCCTCTCTTTAATGCTTTCCAATGAGAAATCCTAGGATTAGACATGAATTGACTTAACGTGCTAATAGTGTATGCTAAATCTGGTCTAGTACACGGCATTGCATACATCAAAGATCCGATTAGTGAATGATAAGGGTACTTCGCTAAGTCGAGTATTTCACTATCAGAATCAGCACAAGTAGGCTTAGTCAATACTATACTTGGATTCATTGGAGTATCAATTGGTTTGCAATCAAACATATGAAACCTTTCTAAAATGCCTTTTAGATATGCCTGCTGGCTAAGATAGATCCTCTTCTGATGTCTATTTCTAGTAATGTAAATTCCTAGCAAAGAATGGATAGCTCATAAATCAGTCATGTCAAATTCCTTTGACAGAGCACTCTTAGTAGTGTGCAAAAAAAGAAGTGTCATTAGACAAAATAAATACATCATCTACGTAAAGAGCTATGTGAACTGAATTGGTGCCTATATGCTTTGAATAAACATTACAGTCAGTTGAATTGTTTGCAAATTCTAATTGAATGAGATAAGAGTTGATTCTATCAAACCATGCTCTTGCGGCCTATTTCAGACCGTAGATTGCTTTGTGCAGCTTGCACACTTTGTGCTCTTGGTCTTTGATTTCAAATCCTTCCGGTTGGAAGGTATACCGCTCCTCTTCGACATTGTCATTGAGAAATGCTATCTTGACATCCATTTGGTGCATTTCGAGGTCTTCCGTGACTGCTAACGCAATCAGAGTCCTAATTGACTGCATCTTGATGACAGGACTGAAATTTTTTTGATAATCCACTCCTTGGACTTGAGTGAATCCTTTAGCCACCAGCCGTGCTTTCCATTTGCAATGGAACCATCAGAGTATCTTCTTCTTGAAGATCCACTTTTGTCGATAACTCTCTTGTGACTGGGGAAGTCGACAAGTGTCCAAGTATGATTCGTCAAAAGTGAGTTATACTTGCTTTCCATAGCTTCTTGCCAAACAACATCCTTGGAGTTAATTGCTTCGGCTAGGCTCTTTGGTTCTTCTGATGAAGTCCAGAATGATTGAGGTGCATACCTCTCAAGAACTGTCCAATTCCGTGAGGATCTGCGAATGTTGGATTGACCAGGATGCGATGATGCTTTTTCTTTGTTGTCTAGGTACCAGCTATCATAGTCTTTGCTGCTGCTATAGGCCATTAACAAATGTGTGTCTGACTCTTTGAAATCCGCCGTGTTGGAGGAGTCTGGCTGTTGCTGTTGTTGTTGTTTCTTTGCCTCGAAAAAATGTTGTACTTGGAAGTATATGGCTTTTGTGACAACTGTACATAATGTATACGGTCAACAATTTAGCATCGTTGATGCTGACGAGGACGTCGCTGATTCTCTCACTTCACATTTTACGTGAAGTGGTTTTCTCTCACTTCGCAAATAACTGGAAGTGACTGGAAATGTTCCTCATTCAAAATAGATAATCTTATGAGGGCCTTGTGAAAATACAAAAAATGAGGGCCACGAATGGATCCAAATCAGATCCACAAGAGTGATTGGGTGTTAGGTTCAATTGATCTATCAATCTACACAAGATTAGAGCTCATTAGATCAATTCTACATCAACAAATCTAACAAGAACGATCAATTATGATCAAAACTATGACTTCTTGGTTTCACATGTGAGAAAACCTATCAAAGTATGGACTACCAACAAAAAATGAAGTACCCTAAGATTAGAATCCAATAGACTCCATAAAATCACAAGACAAATAGTGACATTACTCAAGAAATGCTCCAAAACCAAGATTTCACTTACTTATTGATTATGGCCAAATGAGGCTCTATATATACCCAAGAGCTGCTACTGACTCAGGTAATTTGACATGTGTGAGAGTGCCTAGTCATCATAGATCCACCAATAATCATCAACATGGCACATGGCCCAAGATTCCTAACTTATAGCCACCTCCCTTGATTTGAGGCAATTTTCCTAATTTATAGGGACTTGCACAAATATCTACTACAAGTGAGATCTCACCTACTACTGATGTTTTCACACGTATGAGCAGTCTTACACACGCGTGAGATCACTTAACTCCAAGTGCTAATCTCAACTTTACAAATGGATCCTTTGCCAATGGCTTGGTAAGTATATCAGCAATACAATCTAGACATTTGGGCCCTTTTTGGACTCAAAAATGGCCTCTTCACTAATTATAATTAGTGTTAATGATGACATGTGTCCCAATAAAATATTGACAACTGAGAGGAAATGGTCCATATGACATGGCAAATTCAATGGTGTAGATTAAATCAAGTGTGGGCCCACAAAGTACACCTCTAACATTAACCCTACATTAACCCTAGATAAAGCAATAATTATGCCTACAAGTTAACATCAACTAGCCTGTCTATCTACTAGCAGCCATATCCTAAGTGAGCCTAGTCCTTATTTCAAATTTTGAATGTTCACAAGCTTGTATCTCTCATCTCTCTCTCATTTTGTAGTCTCTCTCTAAACGACCTCTCTCTCTCTCTCTCTCATTCTATATACTCCACAAATATTCTATTTTTTTCATTTTGGTTCACCTTATATGAAGATCTCACACACTATTTCGCATATCCTACATTATCATTACATCATCCATTAGGGATGCACTAGCCACCCTCGATGAGAGAGAGAGAGACGAGGGAGTAGAAGCAGGAGTAGGAGTCGCAGCCCAACAACGTCTCAAGATGATCCGACCACTCAACATGAAGCTGAGGAGGACATGGCCCACACTGCAGCTGCATAGGAGGACCACCAGCAACAAGAAGAGCAGCCGCAACAGCAACAACCAAGACAAAAAAGCCCTTCCTCGAGGACAACTGAACAGGAAAAAATAATGAAGTTCCTGGATGAGGAGCTTGCGGCATCGGGTGAGTTGCCGGTTCTTAACGATGCTTTCTTCGACCCATTTCCACCAGCAATGGGCATGGACACAACAGATTTGAACATATCGGGTGACACCACACCCACCGTGTCACCCCCAAGTCACCGTCCGGTGATGGGTCTGATGATGTCGTTGCTGGTGGGTGGTTCTGATGAGGGCACTCCGATGTCGCACACAACAAGGATGAAGCAGAAGGTGACACATAGATGGTCTGGGAGAGGAGCACACGAGCGAAAGAGAAAGAATCCTCGCAAGACAGGCTCTACATCAAAGTGACGAAACCCTGTAGCTCAGCAACCATCACCATTGCCCACACCGCCTCCACCTCCATCACCTCCACCTCCACCTCCACCACCTCCTCCTCCACCACCACCTCCACCACCACCACCACCACTACCACCTCCACCACCTCCAAGTTCTGTCGCAGCTGGCCCAAGTAGGACCATAGAGTGTGGCAGGGGTAGGCCGGCCTCTCGTGCGGCACCATGGGCTGGAAAAGAGCTCCGTAGGATGCAGCCACCACCTCTTCGACCGCGTAGGAAGCGCAGGATCACAAAGTGGCTCCAAAATATATGGAGGTATCAGAAGTCTGTAAAATTTTTGATACCTAGGGCCCCATTTGTGAGGCTTGTAAAAGAAATAATCAATGAATTTTTCTTGGAGAACAGAGCTACGGCAGATGTTGTGTCTGCAATACAAGAGTCTGTGAAAATTTACCTAACGTAGCTTTTCGAGGACTCATTTTGTGTGCAGTACACGGGAAGAGAGTCACAATACTCCCGAAGGATCTCCACCTAGCTAGAAGGCTAAGGAGAGAGCACAATTAAAAATATCATGTACATGATTTTATTTATAATATACTGAAGATTTGGTGTTAAATATATTGAAGAATTTCAGGTTATGTGAATGCAAATTGTTGTGATTGAGTTTAATTTATGATTTCAGTACTATTTATGTGAAGGCAGTGATTTGAAAATTTTAGTACCATCTATGTGAATGCAGTGATTTAAAATTTTTAGTACTATGGGAATGGTGGTTTCTTTTAGCATGTTGTGGCTAAGATAGGTTTCCTTGCCTTGGCGTGAAAATCATGCCAAGGCGCGACCAGGGGCCGTTTGACCAGGTCAAATGGGCCCTGGTCGCGCCTTAGCGTGATTTTCACACCACGACAAAGACCCAAGAAATTTTTATCAGAGAAAAAAAAATTAAATTCTAAATTCAAAGAATAAGCACATCATATAATTACAACAAATAATCAGGAGATTCGACAAGAAAAAAAAACGACAAAATCTCGGTCCATTTCCTTCAGAGAGGACTTTAGCTTCTCTGATCGCTTTTCTGATGACATTACTGGTTTTAACATTTCTAATACTAATTTAGGAGCATCACTCTCATTCTCATAAGGGCCAATTAAACCCAAGAGAATGAGCCGGGTCTCGAATCTGGAGCATAAATCATTCAAAATGGCTTTTCGGAGGACACAATAAGCCTTTGGCACTGACGGTGACAACTCCACCTCACCAATGTGCTTGGAGAGTGCTTTGCATTTAAGAAGCTCCATCGGTCCATTTGGACTGTACTTGTTGTTGAAGCAGAAAATAAATTTGCTGGGCAAGTTCCCAATGTAGTGGGCCATATACCTGTCTAGAGTTCCTGCTTCAACTTTCTCCCGAATGCAACTCCTTCGCATAACAAATGCATCAAGCTCCACTGCATCCTGCATTTGGTTCAAATTATTGCAAAATGAGTATAATGAAGACAAAGAAACATAACAAAAAAAAAAAATACACAAGTTGAATTGTTGGGTCAGACTTGCCTCGGTCCCTTCATCAATGTCTTTGATTTGCGCAAGCTGAATTCCTTTGCCTTTATACTCACGTCAATAGTTTTTTCTTCGAGTACCTCGAATGGCCTCGTTTGAACTGGTGGTGGTTGAAGCGTTTTTAATTGACAAAACACTCTTGCCAGTGCTTGCTCGGTGGTGTGCGTGTCATGGCCGATCAGTTTCTCATACGTGTCGTCGGGCTGGGTGTGGTCGAAAGTGGAACTACCGAGTCTACAAATTTACCAATGCTGCCAACATCTCATCTTCTCGCAAGCCGAGAATATGTTGCAAGTCATGCATGAACACATACTCTTGCCCATCAATGATGATTGGAGCAAGGCCATAGATTCAAAGCACAACATCATCAGACTCATCTATATCCGCTGGCTCCGCTGATGTGGATGCGCCTGTTGCCTCTTGCGCAGCCAAGACTGCTTCGTGCTCCGCGGATAAATCTTCCTCTTCACCCGAGTCGTCCATCTCGTTCAGCTGCTCACTAAAGTTGTGTTCGTTGTGGGCCACAGTCGTTGGAAATTCATTAAGTAAAAAAATAACAATAATCTCACCGGATAGAAACTTCCTTCCTACACTTTCAAGATCAAAAGTTTTCAGCTGATCCTTGGTCAGCTCCAAGTAATGATCGTTACCCAAGTGACTAATAAATATGTTGAGATGAGCGATAAAGGGTCTATCTCCTTTCCATATATAACTAAGCAAGTTATATGGAATCCACATGATAGTTGAGCCAGAAATTTGTATGGCATAAGGCTTCAAAGTCTCATCTATATACTCACTCACATACGTGAATGCATCCGTATTAGCCCGTAGAGTGGCAAGCGTGTCTATTCTACCGGTGAACATACAATAAATACGATCTAACTGATCTAAAAACTGTGTGGGGGCTAGCAGATTGGCCAACTCTATTTTACAAGACAACATTGTGATGCAACTAAGAACACTAATTTACCAGCAAACTAGTAGTCTAATTGAACAAAACAAGCTAAATTACGAGGAAAGAAATTTCAATAAAACAAGAAGTGATAACAAAATGAAAACCCCCACTCTTATATAGAGGGACATGTTTTTAAAAATAGATATTATTACAAAACAAAACAAAGCAATTTTTATATATAACAACAATCCAATTCGTCAGTAATATTTATCACAAAGGAATATTCGAATTACAATCCAACATAAATTGCCTCTATTCCATCTCATCAGTTTCCGTAGCTTCTCTAGCGTTGTTTTCCAAAACATTGGATGTTGATGTCCTCCACATCCATCTCTTTCCAACTCAGACTCTAGACATCCTCCATTCTTGATGTCTTGTTTTAGCATTAGAGGACTGCCATGCCGTCTTTCTAACTGAATTTGAATTGGAGATCATTGAACTCAACTCTTTAGTTCTTGTGTTTTGAAAGTGTCCTCAACCCAAAACTCCTCTGTAAAACCATTGGAATATCTCAACCAATGCATAACTAAGACCCTTTCCTCCGCCATGGCATGAATTTTTGAAATATGCAGCCTTTGCCTTGTAATGACTCTTTTCCATGCCTTGCGTATTCCAGATAGCTAATGATCCATAGGTTTTTATAAACCAAGGTCCATGAGCATAGAAGATGTGTTGTTCATAGAAAATTTGTATTAGTTTAAATCTTTATAAATACATAAATACAAAAATAAAAAAATATGAGACACACATATATATAGTGAGTTATGTGTGTTTCTCCCCATGCATCGATCATCAATTCAGTAAATGTTTTGACTTCTCTTGCGTATATGCGTATCTATCCAAATCTTCATCTCTCACAATCTTTTTGTTGATAGTTTGTGAGGCATCAAATGCTTGCCAAACCTTAGCACGTGTACTTGCCATGCAAGGATTTGAGCCAATATTTGTTGTGCATTGACATATTTTTTTTCGCTACTCTCATTAAGCACTGCTTTCACGTGCAGTATGATTTGACAATAAGTGTCTCACTTTCGCACCACCCATTGAAACTTTTGCTTGAACATCTTGCGTTTTTCTACTCATCTCAACGTCTTTGGTAAGACTCACATGGCCCCCATGCAATCTCATATCGGATAAAACTATCTCTAGATTTCTAATGCTAACATCCGCTCTTGATTTGGGCTGCATGTTCCATGCGTAACAACAATGCAAAAATAATAATTTGTCTAGTATTCGTAATTCACCATGCATTGTGCAAAAATGGACTCTTTCGAGAGGAATGTTCAACAAGGACTCCAAGCTTTGTCTAGATTATGCCTATTTGGTGCAAGACGTTGGTTGCAATTCAAAATACTTTTGTTCCACCCAGATTCAAACATACAATATATACAAAAATTCTTTGCATTTGCACCGAGACCACAACCGTACATGCATTTCAAGGTCTTCAAATCAGCAATTAGGTGCCATTCTATAGCAAAGCTTTCTCCTTCAACATTGAGCAATTTGCCTTCATTTTGTGCATGTATTATTTTAAATATACTACATTTTTCAAATAGCCACTCCAGTATGTCTTGAGACTCCTTAGAAACTTCAAATGTAGCTATCCACCATATGTGATTTTCGGATTGCACGCTAAATTCTTTACAATAACTTTCGCCAAATTGTTGCAATTCACGATTCATCAAGGTGATTGTGACACGTTCGAGTTTACGCCCTTTTACGATTTCTGCTTCGTCCAACTTAATAACAAATATAACTTTACTTCCAAATTTCATTATGAAAACATATTAGTTGAAGAAAAGCATACAATTGAAAACCGAAATCCAAAATGTTCTTACCATTTGTTTTAACTTCATAATGTCGGATCATCATCGCTTGGACCTTTTCCAGATCTAAGAATATATTCTTGCCTTGATGATAATGAAAACATGTCGGAGGTTTTTTCATCTTATTGGTTACTGTAAAAGAATCCTCAATAGGCTGAAACTCTCCTAATTCAGAGAGCAAAATCGAATCGCATTCTCGTTTGGCGGATTCAACAAGTTTATAAGTAGGTATTATTTGATGGCGTTTTAACCCATTTTTGTCCTAGCGTTTCATATACTTCTTCAAAGCTCTATACCCCTTGCGACTCACACCTCCTTGGTCACATGCGTACACCATTTCTTTAACATTTGGATTTGGCTTTAACTTGTCGACTAGCTTTTTTGCAATTCTCAAGCAAATTGAATCACTTGTTTTATCTTCAACAATCTTAATCAAATCTTTACCAACCGTCTTTTGCAAGAACTCTTTGTGTCCCTCATACAATCTTAATCAAAAAATATTTTATATATTTTTCGACAATAAAATCTTTTCCAACCGTCTTTTGCAAGAACTCTTTTGTGTCCCTCATACGTCTTTTACTGGCACCAGCACCTGGTGCCAAAGCTTCTAGTTTGTGTCTCTTAGTGTTTTCATTTTGTGCATGCTGATCCATTGAGACTCTACGCTTTCGTTGTAAACCATATATTGTCCTCTGAAATATACTGATTGAAGATTGCAATTCTTCAATTTTTGCAATAGAACTGGCAAGTTCTATTTTCAAACCGTTTATCTCCTACTCCAATTTCATATTTATTCCATGCAATGACTTTAAATTTTCACTCATACTCAAGATATGAATGTTTGCCGTATTTGCCAATGTCTCAGCTTGGATTCTTCGAGAATCCATTGCTTGACAATAGCCAAGCAGTCCATTCCGACCATCCTCAACGAACCTTAACAAACTATGTACATCAAAAAATTTAGGAGGAGCATCTACCAGTGGATTATGAGGGTATAAATCACCTCTTACCCATAGGTCAATATGTTTTTTGCCTTCTAATCTCCAACAATGCATCTCATACGGATTTAAGTTAACACCCCATGCAGCTTTGGTGGTCGCATAATCCTTCTCTAAATGCACATGTAAGTGATACTTGGTTGTCATCTTGAAGATGTCGAATTTCCCAAAAGAATCTATGTAGAACTTTACAATATACCTTAATCAAATGGTGTCAAAGTTCAATGTGAACTAACCATGATATAAGTTTTATTAGGCAGATACTAGTTTCCATCCCTAGGATCCTATTGTAGTTAGGACAATGAAAGGTCATCCTATACTAACCCTACTCCAGTTGTGATTTGTAACTTACCTATTAGTTGCCTATCTATGCAAATAACCTACAATAGTCTATGAAAATCAGACCTACATTTAGGCCTTAACTCTTGCTCACCTTGTATGGTAACCCAAGGTAAAGGTGCCACATAGGATTGATTAGCACTAAATTAATTATGATTAGAAAACTTGTTTAGGCAAGGAAGAGGCCCTTTTTTAGTCCAAAAAGGGCCCTAATGGATGGAACATGGATGAGCTTGACCTCCTTTGCTTGCACTTTCTCTCTCACAAAATGGTGTGAAATTTTGATATGCTTGGTTCAAGCATGGAAGATGTAGTGGGTTTCTTTCCTTGCCTAACCTGAATCCAAGATCTAGTCAATCTAGCATCAAAGAGACGGAGTTAGTTGTCAGGAATCTAACCCTTGCTTGTAGAGTTGTCCTGCAATTAACGTATAAGGTTTAGTTTTGAGGACCAACGCACGTTGTTCAGGTTTAGAGAAGGAAGGATCCATTCAAACGTTCTTACTTTTTCGACTGATTGTTAATTTTTCGATCATTTGTTAAATTTTTTCGATCCTTCGTTAAAATTTTGATCCGCCATTAAATTTTTTCGCTCCTTCGTTAAATTCTTTCGTTCCTTCATTACTTTTTTAACCCTTCATAATTTTTTCTAGTTCAGTTTCCGATCCACCTCATTTCTGAACCATCTAGTTTTTGATCTTCCACTTTCCAATACATCATTTTTTTTCGACCGACCCATTTTTTTAACCACCCATTTTTCAATACTTCCATTTTTTGATCTACCACATTTTTTGATCCACCCATTTTTCGATACTTCCATTTTTCAATCTACCACATTTTTTCGATCCATCCAATTTTTAGATATTCCACTTTCTAATACATCATTTTTTTTCGACCGACCCATTTTTTGATTCACCCATTTTTCAATACTTCCATTTTTTTGATCTACCAAATTTTCTCGATCCATTTAATTTTTCAATACCATTAATTTTCAATACCATCCATTTTTACGACCCACTCCAATTTTTCGACCTCATTAATTTTTCAAAAGAAAAAAAAAATACTAGCTTATCCATTACCCAAGTCCCAACCTTACCAACTAACTTACCTATTATCCAACAACCCCCTAGCACACCCAGTACCAGACAACTAACTTACATACTAACCAAATCCTACGATACCTAACTAACTGATACCGTAAAACAAAATTTAAAAAAAAAAAAACCAACAACAACAAGCACCCCAAAATCCAAAAATAAAAAAATAAAAAATAAGCACGTCCCCAATGGAACACCATACAGATCCCCATATCATAGATGAATATCCACATCACATGGTGTCACCCAGATCTAAAGAAATTAGACATTTTGAATTCTCCCGAATGCGGTCCCATATACACGAGCCGTCTACAAACTCATTCGACAGCCGTAAACTTGATAGAGTCGAGTCTTCACGAGCAAGAGCCCATTTTTATGGTGTTGAACCCTCATAGGCTAGAATCCACCTTAATGTTGTTTTTGCTACCCACGGTGCCCATCATGAGAAAAGAACCCAAATTTGGATCTACCCAAGTATGACGGTAGTTTGGACCCTCAAAGATTCTTGTAAATCTTTTGAGAATGCATGCGACAATTATGGCAAAACATCTCCCGATGCTATGGTCCCTAAAGCTCATGACTGATTTTTTAACCTCAATCACGAAGATAAGACTGATTGGTCTATATTGAAATAGTCCTTTATCAAGCGTTTCAAGCCCTTTTGTTTGATAGAGAGTCCTTTTGTCAAATTGAGTAATATCAAGATGGCAAAAGAAAAACGCGTACGAGACTATATTGAACGTTTCTATGTCTGATGCCATCCGGGAGGAAGATGAAGGATCAGATGTTGACGAATCCAGGGAAAGGACAGCACCACGTGCCGCTGTCCATGAGTCGAAGCCGATCAAGGATAATCAAGATCAGCTTTGGAAAAAACAGATGGAGTTGCTTAATCAACAACACTAACTACAATTGGAGAAATTTCACTAAAGAGTTTTGTGACACATTGACGTCTATCCAACGCAGTATGCCTCATCAACCACACATTGCCCAGGTACCTAATAGACAACAATCCATTTGGTGCCCACACTGCCGGGCTATGCATCCTGCTAATGCTTGCCCTTCATATCAGCATATCCAAGCACATGCCATCCAACGATCTGAAGAACAACCGTCATAATCTAGATGTTCCTTGCATTATCACGAATACATTCCAGAAGATTCGAAACTACTAGCCATACAAGATGGCTATGCCATTACGCAAGGGCCAACAGATGTTTTATCTGTGGTGAAACCAGCCATTCCATGGTTGATTGTCCAGTCAAGACCAAGTACCATGCCGAGTAACCCGACTGTGTTAAAACACACAGTTTCAAAGATTGTCCACAATAACCACCTAAGATCCTACCAGTCCGACACGTCAGTTATGACTCCCGATAGGATTCTTACGACACCACAACCCGAGCACCATAGCAACCAACAGTTCAACCTGTTGCTCACTCGAGAAGTTCCTTGAAAACTTCTACATCACCATGACATTTACTAGATCAAAATTGAACATAGATGTTATATGAAATGAGTTATTTCAAGACGTAGAGAAAATCGATATTTCGTCATCTGCTACTATTCCCAAACAATAGCACCCTCCCTAGGGAATTGACATTTTCACTACACTGCAATCTCAAATCTATATGTCTTTCCACTTTCTCATGAGATTTCCACTACATGCATATCACGAAACCAATCTAAGATATAAGAAATCTAAGCAAAGGTTCATTTATGAATCTCATGATTCGAAGGATACTAATGGGAATAGTACCTTCTCTTCCTATGTATTTCAAGCTCTATCTTACAATATTTGTTATCAATGATGATAGATTTCATGCTACCAACCCCGTCTTGTTTTTGACAAGGGCATATCAGAGTAAGTCTCATTACTCTACAAAACAAATGGAATATTGCAATTGTCAAGATTACATGATATCCGAGCAGTGATTCTCTAAGACAACACAATATAGCTACAACGATCCAGACGAGAATAGCAATCAGTCTTGATGGCAAAAACTACAGAGTATGAAAATTCAAAATCAAAACACTTCTGAAGGGTGAAGGCATCTGGTCGGTGATCGAACTCATAGAGGTGCAACCTCCAAAAAGAGACCCAAGGAGAGCTGAGTGGATCAGAAAAGATGAACATGCAATGAAGATCATCGTTTTGTCCATTAACAAAGAAATACTCATACAAATTGAAGACCGTGAGAGCAGCCACAAAGCATGGTAAAGACTAAAGCAGAAGTACGAAGTGAGGACTACCGCTTCGGTGATGCATCTTCACAATCAACTTCAATCTATGTGATGGGATGGCAACCAATTGGATCAGCATGTTGAGAAGATCAGAATGATTTTCGCTCAACTTGTTGCATCAGGGCAGGGACACTAGGTCCCAGCACCACAACAGCTGATGTACTTCATGAAATCCCTACTTGTGTCCTATCAGCCATTGAGAATGCTCATACTGAGCCTACCAGATATGACATTGGAGAGAGAAATCAGTCTTGAGAGACTAATGAGGAACAAAGGAGAAGGAAGCAGTGACTGGGAGAAGGTCCTTTTCATGAAGGGAAAGAAGAAGAACAAACCCAGACCTAGATTCGATAAGGCGAAAATAAAGTCTTCAAGTAGAGGCAACGACAACCAACAAACATCCTCCTGTGATCACTATCACAAGCCGAGACACGCAACCAACAAATGCTGGTTTAACCCGACAATACCTTGCATGCACTGTAAGAAGAAGGGACACTCTGCATACGATTGCAGATTCAACCCGAAAAGAAAAACAAAGATGACAAGACGAATGTTGTAGAGTCGTCAAAGGATGCAGACAAAAGCGATGAGGCCTTCACGATATGTGATGAAGCCTCTACAAGCTACATCGAACAAGACTATGATGTAGTCATTGATTCAGGAGCAACCTCACACATCACTTGCAACAGGTATTTCTTGAAGTTCATTGATGACTACAGCCGGACGACAACGATCTATTACTTGAAGAAAAAATCTGAAGTGTTTGACTCTTTCAAGAAGTTTGGGGCATTCGCAGAAAGACACACCTCAAAGAAGATTCAGATCATCAAGTCTGATAATGGAGGTGAGTATAAGAGCACAAAATTTTCAAGATTCTGCCCAGAACAAGGAATAGAACATCAATTCACTCCCGCGTACACACCCGAATATAATGATATTGCAGAAAGAAGAAACATGACACTAGTCGATGGAGCCAGATGCATGATGGCACAGGCTCGATTGCCGAGTCAATTTTGGGTTGAGGCAATAGCTACATCGGTACACCTGCAGAACAGATTAACAATGATAGCCCTGGAAAACAAAACATTGTACGAAATGTGGACAAGTAGAAAGCCTGATCTGTCATACGTGCATGTATTCGGATCTGCAACATGCAAGCACAAAGGAACAAAGAAGCAAGCTCGACGAAAAGTCAGAACAGACAATCATGGTCAGATACTCGAATGGATCACAAGTTTACAGACTCTACAACTCAACCACGAAGAAAGTTGTGTCGAGTAGAGATGTGAAGTTTCACGAGTTCACATTCCCTGGATTAAAAGAAGAAAAGGGACATGAGATCTTCACACTACTGTCAATTCAAGAGGGGAATCAAGGGAAAATATCCAATCAAAATGTCAAGCTCGGTACCCTAGAGCAACAAGTAGCTGAAGATCAATCTGAGTAAGAAGAAACATTCAAACAACGACGAATGGAATCCAGAAGGTCGACAAGACAAAGAAGACCTCCAGAATGATACATTGACAACATTCAATGGAGCGAAGAAACAAAATTTGAATATTGCAATTTCATTAAAGGACCAGCAACATATCAAGAAGCTATCCAAAGTCCAGAAGGTGAATTCTGGAAGCAGACAATGTCAGAAGAAATCGAATCAATGAGGCAAAACGAGGAATGGACACTAGAGCCACTGCCCGAAAATAAAAAGATCATCGATTTCAAATGGGTCTACAAAAAAAAAATCAAATCAGATGGCATTGTTGGACGATACAAAGCAAGGCTCGTCGCGAAAGGCTACACACAAAGGTACGACGTCGATTACTTCGATATGTATTCACCAATGGTAAAAATGACATGCATTCGACTGCTCCTTGCATACGTAACTCAATACAATCTGGAAATTCACTAGATTGATGTAAAGACAGCCTTTCTCCATGGAGATCTAGGGGAAAAAATCTTCATGAAGCAACCTGAAGGATTCAAAGACCCCGACAGTCGACAATATGTTTGTCGGTTGCAATGATGCATTTATGGTCTAAAGCAGACATCACAATCTTGGTATAAGAAGATCAATAGTCTTCTGAAGTCTCTAGATTACATTCCTACACAACCAGAATGTAATGTCTATCTAAAAAAATTAGGAAGAAATTTTGTGATTCTGACTATATTTGTAGATGACTATCTAATGATAGAAAATTCCTTGATGCTAATCAAGAAAACAAAGAGTCAAATCTCTAAAAGTTATGAAATCACAGATCTAGGAGAAGCAACAAAATGCCTTGGGCTGAAAATCAAAAGAAATCGAATGAGAAGAGAAATACATCTGAGTCAGTCAGAGTACGCCAAAAAAGTGTTGAAGCAGTACCGAATGATGGACTACAAAGAAAAAGCCACACCAATGATAGCTAGAGCCAGACTAACGAATCAGAATTGCTCGAATACAGATGAGGAGAGACAGAAAATGGAAGGTATACCCTACCAAAACTTGATCGGTAGTCTGATGTACCTCACAATCTGTATCAGACCCGATTTGCCCTTCTCTGTCTATGTTTTAAACCAATTCTCTTCGAATCCTGGCATGGAACATTGGCAAATGGCGAAACAAATTCTGCAATATCTAAAGGGTACCCAAAACAAGGGTTTAACCTACAAAGTAGACAAAGAAGACAAAGGATTAGAGCTGCAACACTACAGTGATGCAAGTTGGGCGAGCTGCAAAGACGACATCAAGTCCGTGACAGGGACTCTGATACCATGTAGAAATTTTGTTGTGTTTTACTATTTTACCATGATCCTAAGCAAGCAACTACAGATCATAGATAATGAGAGAATCAATCAAGAAGATGACACAAAAGATGAGGTGGAAAAGAGAGCAATTGTATTTTTTGTTTTGCATTTTTCAGTGAGTTGGTCAGTGTCTCGCTCGTTGGCGGCCTGACGCTCACCTCAATCGCTATGTTCTGCTCATTGGCAGACTTTCATGCACAACTTTTCTCTCTTCTCATTCTCTTCGTTCTCTACATCGTCTCTATAAGAAAAATGCGTATTTATTTCCACTGTGTGGAGTTTACAATAAAGTTAATCAGAGGACAAGTTAATGCTAATCAACTAGTTAGTTATTCTCTGTTATCGCTGTCTCTTTCAGCTGAGTGTGAAGTACAATACACCACGCTCGTCAAGTTGCCAGTTGGCAGCGCGAATTGTTTTCTTTTGTTTCTTGTCTTCTTTTAGTGTGTTTTGTCACCTGGTCGTTGGGCCGAATCTCGAATACTTTTCTTTCGGTCTTCGAGGTATGTTTGACCTTCGCTTCGTCACCTTCTCGACAAAGTTGCAAGAGTTCACAATTTCTGACATCTTGGACCATGTGCCATAGATGATTATTGGTGGATCCTATGATGACTAGGTACTCTCACACATGCCAAATTAGCTGAGTCAGCAGCAACTCTTGTGTATATATAGTTGGCCATAATCAACAAGCAAGTGAAATCTTGGTTTTGGAGCATTTCTTGAGTAATTTCACTATTTGTCTTGTGATTTTATGCTTCTATTGGATTCTAATCTTAGTGTACTTCATTCTCTGCTGGTAGTCTGTACTCTGATAGAATTTCACACGTGTGAAAACAACAAGTCATAGTATTGATCATAATTGATTGTTCTTATTAAATTTGTTGATGTAGAATTGATATAATGAGCTCTAATCCTGTGTAGATTGGTAGATCAATTGAATCTAACACCCAATCAATCTTGTGAATCTTATTTGGATCCATTCTTGGTCCTCATTTTCCATATTTTTACATGGTATCAGAGCCAAGTACAAGAGAATTAATGGCATTGATCTAAACTACACCCAAATTAGCAAGTTTTGGAAACTAGCTAATCTTGAGGTAGCGATTTTGAATGGATAGATAGAATCAATATTTTTGCACCAGACCTTGTTGTGGGATGCAGGTGTAGAGTCCACATGTGTGGGGCCGTACAAAACCAGTTTTGAGCAATAAATTTCAGTTTGGTGTATTATATGCTTCATACACCCAAAACTAATCATTTTTAGTGCAGTTTCAAGCTTTCTCTTGCATTGTTTCTATTCCAATGATTTGTTCTTGGTTTAGATCAATCATATAGCTGATTTAAAGCTTGATTCAAGTACAATAAAGCTGATTCTTTAATGTTTTGAGTGTGCATTGAAGTTGAGAGAGAAAGACTGTCAAAAATTGTAGATTAAAGAGTGATTTTGCAAGTGTGAGATTTCATCATTCGAGATTTGTTTAAATAGTGATAGGGCGAGGTATATAAGATTTCAATTACTAGAAGACATCTTAGGTTTAGATCTCCAAGAGAAATTATATAAGTCTTTATTGGATTTCTATCCTCTCCATCCCTATTTTCTACTAATCTAAATCCATTCATTAAGTTGTTCTTTATATTCATACAGTCGCATACTATGCAGAAATACATTTTCTTCTTGATAGTCTATAGAAATACAAAGGAATCGGTGACAATGTTACCCAATAGTTCGGCCACCTCTTCTTGGTTGGCCACCTTCTCTTACTCGACTATCATCGATTGTCGGCCATACCTGATTGGTCGTTCATTTTGGACCATCTGGGCAGATTCTCTTATTCGGCCTATCTCAAACAATCGGCTGCAATTTAACTATTAGGCGTACCAACAAGTACACACATCATGACCGAACAAAATCAAATATCATTCGACGGCGACTGCCAACAACATGTAGTGCCTTAACCCATTTGTAAACCACGAATTAACCATTCTTTTACTTAGTTAGCCATGTGTATATATCCAGCAACTTATCAGTTGTTTGGTTAGTTGAATTTCCTATCTGTTGAGAGCACAATTGCCTTGTTCTTTCTCTCTGTTATCACAAAGCTCTGATATTTGTACATATTTAGAACTGACATTATCAGAATGAGCATTCTGATATAGTGGAGATAGTAGCTATAATTGTTTTTAGTCACATTAATCTAATATTTGCATAACACTCACCCTGAAATTCCAAATGGATTCGCAACCACAGTATGCTCTAATGGTAGACAAACTCGATGGTTCGAATTATCACCTATGGAACTTCAAGATGAGAGTAGTACTGATGGCCAAGGAACTCTAGGAGATAGTCATTGGAACCGACTACTTCGCATTGTTGATGAGCAAGCCATTTCTAAATGGAAGCTTAAGGATGGCAAGGCTTTCATCTTGATCACCCTTAACATCTCCGACACACAGATTGGTCATATCAGAAAAGCCCAATCCTCGAAAAAAGCTTGGGATATATTAAGCACATTGTACGAAGTAAGAGATGTCACTTCAAAGCTGCATTTGAGGAGAAAGTTCTTTTCACTCAAAATGTCAGATGATGATTTTGTTTAGAATCACATAAATGAATTTAAGACTCTCTTAGAGAAGATGGTGGCAATAGGTTCGGTTGTTGAAGACTTTGACATTGTTATGATCTTACTGTCCAGTTTGCCATCCTCTTATGAAAACTGGGTGATGATGATAACCACACACTCAGATATAACATTGTCCAGAGTCTTAATCATGCTGCTGCAGGAGGAAATAAGCAGAAATGGAGCGTCCTCATCTTCCATCTATGACTCATAGGCATCATTTTTTAAGAAGAACACCAGGAAGCAACAGCAGAAGAAAGTTTTTCGACAAACCAAGAAATCAAATGCAGACACAGAAGACCCAGAATCATCGACCTGCTCAGGACAAGAAGAGGCTCTTCTATAGATACTGCAAGAGGGAAAACCATGAAATCCATGATTGTCGAATCTGGAAGTTTAACAATGACAAGAAAAAGCAGCCAGACCAGCAAGCCCATGCAGCCAACATGAAACAGAAGAACCAAGAAGATGATGATGAGCAGGAAGTCTTCTTGGTGAGCCATCGACATCTCGAACAATCGGATGAATGTTTCTTGATTCTGGAGCAACGCAATACATGACAAGCCATCAAGAATGGTTCATCGATTATTCAGTCTACATCACCAGAAGATTTGTTCACCTTGGAGATAACAGCTCCATGAAGGTACTATTAGGATGAATTTTCAAAATGGAATGTCGAAACTTGTACCAAATGTGTTGTATGTCCCGAACCTGACAATAAATCTGTTGTCCCCGTCAGTTGAATCATAGATTTAGAACATAGGGTAGAGTTTCAGACAGATTCCTGTCAAATTCTTGAAAATAGCAGGAGAGTTCTTGCACTCAGAAAGAGACAAGGATATCTCTATAGGCTTAGTCATTATAATGCCGTGGCTAATCATGCTTTAAGCAGTTCGATATCTATCAATAAAGAATTAATTTGGCATTATAGACTTGGTCACCTTAATCATACGTCAATAGAATAAATGTCTAGACATTCTTCTGTTCTTGATCTTGACTACCAAATTGTCGACCCTCATGTCTACCAAAGTTGTGTCATAGAAAAGTAGACAAGAAGGCCATTTAAGTCAAATGAAGAACATATTTTCAAAGATTTATTAGACATTGTACATACTAATATATGTGGCCTAATGCAAACACCATCACTGCTTGGTGAAACGAAAAGGACTATAGTCTATTTCTTAAAGCACAAATCTGAAGCCTTCCAGTTCTTCAAGAAATACAAAGAAAATTCCGAGTTGCAGACATGCAAAAGAATCAAAGCTCTCAGGAGCGACAATGGCGCCAAATACATATCAAATGAATTCAAGGATTATTGCTCAGCCAATGGCATCGAGCAACAATTTGCTGCTTCCTATTCTCCACAATCGAATGGACTGGCCGAAAGGAAGAACAAGATCTTAGTTGAATCTGCCAAATGCATGATAACACATGCTTCATTTCCCAAATCATTCTGGCAACATGTTGTTTTAATAGCAACCTACGTGTAGAATCGATAAATAACTGAAGGCATTCCTGCAACAAAATTCCTTATGAAGTTTGGACAGGATTCAAACCTTCAATAAAACATTTGAGAGTATTCGGATGCATGGCATATGCTCATGTCCCAGAGGACAACGGAAAGAAACTTGATAAGCATTCTTTTAAGACTATTTTTGTTGGCTATTGCAATTTTGATGGAGTGTATAGAGTGTATAACATAGACGCCTGCAAAGTTTTTACTAACAGGGACGTGACTTTCATAGAAGATCAATTTATTGATCTAAAGGGCAAGGACAAAATGCAGTCTACAATTTTTGCCCTGACAACTAGCTCTTCTCGAAAGACAATTTATATTTCTTTGTGTAGTCACCCAATACAGTCAGATCTAGAACAAAAAGAAGAAGTTGCAACTCAGAAGCAACCGACTCAGCAAACACAAGGTCAAATTTTGCAGCCAGAAACTTCAACCAAAAGATCAACAAGAATTCGAACTCAGCCTGTTCGATACACTGATGAGTTCGCCCACTATTCTATTCAGGAACCAACCACAATTGAGGAAGCTTTATCACAGGCCGATTCAGATCTCTGGAGAGAAGCGATGGACAAAGAATACAACTCACTACCGAGGAACAACACTTGGACTGTCATCGACCTGCCAACAAATAGAAAGATAATCGACTGCAAATGGATCTTCAAGATCAAATACAATGCAGATGGCAGGATTAATAGAAGAAAAGCTTGACTCATGGCAAAGGAATTCTCACAGATTCCCTATATCGACTACTTCGAATCCTCTGTAGACTGTAATATTTATTTCAAAGCTGTTAATCAATTATTTGTCATCTTCACACTTTACGTGGATGATACATTACTATTCAGCAACAACAATGCTCTGACAAAGGATAGAAAGAGGATGCTATTCCAAGAGTTTGAGATGACAGATCTAGGAGAAGTGCATTATTGTCTTGGGATTCGAATCCACAGAGATAGAGGCAAACATCTTCTCTACATCACTCAGTAGAGGTACTAATTAGGGACCTCAAATCAAAAAGGGCCCTATAAGAAACCCGAACTTAGTGAGAGAATGATTAGAGAGAGAAAGTAAAAACGACAGAATTTGTTGCCATTTTTTTAGTTTTCGATGTTGCCCGCCGTCTAACTGGTGTGGTTAACTCATTTTAACTCTAACGAAATAAACACGCCGCCTAAGCACACAGTTGACTGTCCACGCTACCAAGAAGCTTTTATTCATGCTCCCAAGAAGCCATATCAGTAGCGGGAGGAGGAGGAGAGGATAGTTTTCTGGTTGAGCATGGTGTTCCCTCCAAAAATCTTTGAAAAAATTTGAAAGGTGGATTATATAACATGCATGTTTAATGATTTACAAGTTTGTTTTGGTTTATTTTTCTCGTTACATGATTTAGTTTGTTTGATTTTGAAATAATGAAAAAATTTGATCTTCATATTGTGCTCCCACTCAATTGTGTTCCAATTTATAAGAAAAACACCAAAGCTGGTCAGATTAATGAGACTTGTAAGAAAGAACTTAGAGAAAAAAAATTGTAGAAATATTGATTTGTAGACAGTTGGATCAATATATTCCAAAGATCCAAGTACATGATGTTTTCTGGACTTTCAAACTATTGATCAATTATTGAATTTTGTGTGTAATGGACATAGTGGATTGTTGGGATACTTTCAAAAGTTGAGCTAATATGGGATGTATGAAGCAATGAAGCGAACACAAGTATTGAAGTATTTGTTGATTCAAACAAACAATGAGAAGGCAATACTTCAAGAAAATTTGTAGAAAAAAATATACGAGAATATGACATTGAGCTCCAATATATCAAATTTGCAAACTATTGTTACTGATCTTCAAATATCCAATCAAGTTATGTTGAGAGATGTTGAGAATTTTAAAAGGAAAGCTTGAGTGCTATAGCTGAAGGCGAAGTTCTCAGGAGAAAATTAAATATAAGAAAACGGAAACAACTTCCAAGAACAGACATAGATGATTTGTCTTCAAGTAGTGGAAACAAGAAGAAAAGGATTCAAGCGTTCAAGTAAGTATTAATTAAAAGAGCAATGACACGCTTGCTAAGTTTTTATGTGCTTGTTTTTCTAATGCTTGCTATTTTTTTAAGATCAAGTTTATTATTTATTATGTCTTGCAGATCATCTTTGGTGGCGAGAGAACATTTTAAAGATTCTACGAGTATTGAAAAATCTTTGGATTCCATATTGTCATCAAAAACTACAAAAGAAATGTTAAAGAATTCTCGTTATGACAGGATTAAGAATGATATTGCTGCAGTGATTATAAAGAGCATTCAACATGTCTTGGATGTCATTTCAAGAAATTGTATACATGTGAGAGTGGAACATTGGAGTACAATGGGTCCAACAATTTATTTTTGGATATTAACAAAGTAGTGGCATACATGATTAAATATTACAAATATTTGAAAGAGAAGTGCAAGGAAAATTGATATTGGTTATTAAACTTAATGAGTCTAAAACTGTTAAGGGACAAAAATTGGAACGGGTAAGTGTCACCTTTATGAACAAAGCATTGAACAATACTGAAAATGATGCAGATGATTCATCATTTAGTGTTCGATCAGTGAATGAAATATGGTGGTTAACAACATTTCAGGTATATTTCAATTTTACTTATTATTGTATTTTATCACCTAAGTTTGCTAATGTCAATGTTCGTAACTTTGTATGTGTTTGTTACTTTTCAGGTTTTAAAAGAAGACCATGCTATCTTGTCATGGATTTTTTCGACAAGATATGCGAAGATTATTGAAGAGCACATGGGTGGAAACAAAATATATGTGCCAAACTATGGCACGTTTCAAATTATATGGCATCTTGCAGGTGAATTGTATTGTATTGTATGAAGAATTGTAAAGACTTGAATTTGACAAGATCAAGAGTTGGTCCAACAAGAGAGAGGATCCGAACTTTAGACCTGTGTTGGCAATTCCATTGATCAATGTTCACATATGCACATTGCATGCTGAGGTACGAATTATTGAAAAATTGATTTGTATGTCTGGAATACCAAACCTGAATCGGCCTCTAAAATTGGAATTGAGAGACTAGAGCAAGTATTTTCAAAAGCAGGTTTGCACAAAGAGAATGTAAAAATAGAAAAAAACAAAAAACTATCAAGTAAATCAGGGAACATTCCAAACAAGCCATCTGTTGGAGGTGCAAAAGCTAGAAGGTTTTTTTTTTCAATCACACTGGAAAGTCTTCTAACATGACATACAATGTTTGGAAAGATGTTGTTGCAGCATCAAACAATTTTGAAGATAGAGGCAGCACAAGATTAAAAAAGCTGCAGTATGACAAAATCTCGACAATTTGATTGGCATGTTGCAAAAAGAAAAGTTATCTGAAATCGACATTGCAAATTTACAAAAATATTGTGAGATATTTGTCAATTCGGTAGCAGAATGTTGGGGAGAGGATCATGTTACATACTATATGGTAATTCAATATTTGTTTTTGTGCAAAAATCGTTCAACAACGTCATATATTTGATTTTTGATATATGTATTTTACTGGTTGCAACATATTCTATTACATCTCACCACATTTTTTGCAAAAAAAAATATGGAAGTATGAGCATATGGTCTTCTCAAGGTATGGAGAAATCGCATTGGCAAGCAAGAGGAGCTTTTCATCGAGCAACCAACCATGGAAGATATAATTCAAAGAGATGATATTTATATCAATTATTTCAATGGTTCTACAGAAGAGCACAATTTAGATATCAAACCAGATATTCAACAAATCTCATTTCATTCAAAAAGGCATTTCAACATCTGAGGAGAAATAGTTCAACTTCATCATCGTAATAGAAAAACAATTAAAACATTACATTTTCTTATTGATATCAAAGGTTAGCTGAGCAGTATGGTCATGAAGAAATTGTTTCCTCTCATATGGATCCAGATGTTCAATAGATCTTCTTTTGCTCAACTCTATGTAACTTGCGTACATTGCTAAAGTAGATGATCTTTTGGGTACATTTTCAGAATCATTACCCAATATTTTTATAGCTATATTCCTCTTGCCAAAAATGATTTTGTATGTACTGTTAGGATATCTATGTCCATCACAAAAATAGGACAATGCCTTTATTGCCATTACTATAGTTCCTGCTCGTGAATAAAAGTTGTCACGTTGAATACAAATTTCATTTTGTACAAAGTATTTCAGGTAATGGCACAATGTGGAATCCTTTGGGCCAACAACACCTCGGGCACCTCCTCTTCTCGTAGCAAACTCATCAACTTCAATTGTGTCCTGCAACATAAATACGAAAATCTGTAATCAATTTAATTTTCAGATGGATTTTGGTTGAATACAATGCTAAATATGATTATGATGGAATAAGAAAATGAAAATTACCATGTCATGCTGGTCATACTCCAACAATCATTTTCCACGCAAGTCATGCCCAACAAGAATACTTCTCACTACCTCAGAAAAAACGTATTGCTTTGGAGGAGGATTTTTTTTTTGAAACTCATTAGGAGCATTTGCTCCATAGGCTAGACATTGTTGCCTTGTAATTTTTAAGGCCTGCTCTCCAACCACCTTCATCTTCATAGTCAATCCCTTCAATTAAATCATCATGATTGAAGTCTATTATATCCGAAAATTCTGACAATGCATTGGCTAGTACAGATTAGTTCTCGTCCTCTCTCATGTCTAACACATCCCCAATATCATTCAATGAAAAATATGGCTTGCTACTCATATGTCATACAGGAATGTCAAGCAGTGTCTTGCTTTTATCGTGTTCTTCTACACCTGATGTAGAAGATATTACCATTGACCATGATAGAGCAAGGTCATACATCGAAGCCAGCCTAGCCTCTTCCTCATCACCCAATACTCCGTCTTCTAAATTTTTGTCCACATCGACAGTACATCTTTGAGTAGATGTTCTACTTGAAGAACCAACACCAATTGATCTGGATGATTGGCCTTCATTTGGTATAAAGACGGATATGAAGAAAACAAAAGCTATGCCCTCAGCTATAAACCTGCATGATCTTCTATATGATTCACAATATTGTACAACCTTTAGGCTCTCGTCAAGCTTGGTAAACTTCCTATCATGCTTGTGCTTGGCTTCAGGCTGGACAACTATCAATTCATGGAAATGAATAAATTTCAGGCCATCAATAACAAGAGATAATTCTTGGATGCTAGTCCGAAACTTTTCGAATAATTCCAATAGGTGAGACTTGTGCTCAAGCACAAATCTCTCGACATCAAATTTTAAAAGAAAAAGAGAAGAAAAGTACTCAGTCCTATCTAGAACACCAGCATTAGAGAGGAACTGATGCAGCTTGTCAGATTCCATACTAGATATGACAGAGAAAACTGGATACTAGATATCGCAGGAATGCGAGGAATGGCCAAAATTTAGATTCGGAGAGGCTTTGTCGCGTGGCAGTGATATCAAGGAAACGAACAAGTAACAATATCGTGGACACGCGAGGGTGTGATGGAAAAATAAAAAAGTAGCAGCAGCGTCGCGTGGTAGCGATGTTGGACAGTCGACGAGAACATCCGATATCGCAGGCACGCGAGGGAGTGCTGGCAAATAGGAACAAAAGCAATAGAGTCGCGTGGCTGCAATATTGCAATCGAGATCTCGGAGTAAGCAAAATGTTTAATGACAGTGATTAGCCCTTATATACATCCCGCAGATTCATCGCAGCTGTTTAGAAGTCACCGTTAGATACGCGACACTTCTAAGATACGTCCATTCCTTTAACGCGTGCGCACGCGCGTGCAAAGCATTCATGTGCAATGTCGGCCAAATCCATAGGTGACACGTATGTGGTTTAAAATCAAACACAAATATTCGCACGTGTGGAGCAATCATAAATTGGACACATGTCTGGTTTAAAATCGGACACGAATATCCGCACGTGTGGAACAATCATAAATTGGACACACGAATCAGAAATTGGCACATGGCACTTTTGCATTTGATGCATAAAAAATCTATCTCTATATAAGTAGAGACCGTGACTAAAAACCATTTGCTTATCAGATTCATGAACTGTTGCTCTCTCTCTCTCTCTGTCACCCAAATCCAATATCAGAGCTGCGTGACGGTCTGGTTTCTTTTTGAGAGGTTTGGTCCTTGCTCGTGCCCGTGCGATATTGCAAACTCTCTGTCTGATATCGGAGCCATGCAAAAACTTGTATACGATTATTTCATCTACGATCTACTCATGTGTCTGCGATGTTAAAAAAGATATGGCAAGGACTAAACAGACCGCGCGTCCACAATCTACTACTCCCCCAACTGCTGCTCAACCTACATCATCCTTTCATCCTGTTGCTGCTAGACCTCATGCTAGGGGGATAGGCAGAAAACTCCGACCATGGCTCAGAGATATCAGGAGGTTACAGAAGTCCACCAACCTGTTGATACCAAAAGCTCACTTCAACATGATATTGAGGGATGTGACGAGATCTTTGTCCGTGGATGTGAGATGGTGCGTGACGGCCATAGAAGCTTTGCATACAACCTATGAAGATTATCAAATTAGGTTTTTTGAGGACATTGTGCTTGCTGTTGTACATGCAAAGCATGGAGCTTGTGTTCAGGCTGAGGAATCAGTACAAGCATGTGTTCAAGGCAACTCCACATCTCCGACCCACTCCCAGGGTTAGACCCCCTTATTAGAAGAAAAGAAAGTAGTCAAGGCCAATGAAGTTAGGAACCAGGGCCAACAAAGGCCAAATCAAGTCAGTGGAAGACCAACCAACTCATGATCAAGCTAGGTCATCTAGGGTGGAAGCTAAAGACTCCCCCTCTCCTCCACCTCCGCCTAAAAGAAGATTAGTACTATCAGATGAGACCGAGCAGATGATAGGCCAGCCTGATAGTGACCAGTCTTTGGATGTGCCTAGACACACCACATAGGATCTAGACAGATACATTACAAAATCAGTTGCTCTCTTTCTTGAAAGCCTTTCTCAATCAATAGGATCTGTATATAAAAATTTAGTTGTTTAATATCCGGTCGATCCCATGCCGACTTTTTTTTTATTCTAAACGATATATAATTTTTGACGAGTACATAGCTAAAAAGAATAGATAAATTAGGTGGTCACTTTATATTAAATATATATTCGGACTCATATATGAGTTATTTTAATCTTGCTATTTGTAAGGAACTTATGAATAAGTCTTAGGACCTCACAAACCCAATTGTCGAAGCTGAACTCAATTATTGGGTTCAATTGTACAAAAGCAACAATGTTCCAGGTGTTTTTGTTTTTACTCAATTTTTTTGTCACTTGCTTAAGGATGAGCAATCAGCTTCATCATGTTTACGACCCATGCCAGGCGACACTGAAATTTTTGTTGTACCATACTATCAAAAGTATGTATTGTTTTATTTGGATTGTATTTATGATGTTTTATTGTATGTAGTGTATGTTTTATTTGTATTTTTTTCATTTACATATCATTGACTATTTGGTTGTTTGCAGTCATCACTGGTCTATACATATTATATCACTAAGAGTGGATTGTGAAAAATTGCCTACATTGGCAAATCTAGCCATGTAGAATATTGTATATTTTGTCAATATTGTTTGTTGGTTACTTGAATGGCCAAAGTGCCACTTGTACATACACACCTAAAGTAGGTTACCACGAGTCAAGAGGAGTGGTTGTGTCTATTTGGTAGTGATTCCTACTTTGTAGGATCTAGACCATGATTTATGATGACATTTGTACCTACCATGCACCTACCAAGCATGACTCTTGGATCTAGGCTAGGGTTTTCACATTAGGGCAAGAAAGTGGAGTCTACTTCCTTATTACATGCTGGATTTTCACCTAACTTTGCAAAGGAAGTGTGTTTTACTATGTATTCCCATTCTCCATAGTGAGAAGATAGAAACTTTTTGGAGCCTCAAGGAGAAACTCGAGTTTCCTCTCATTGTATGGTCATTATTCTTGATTTCCAATGAAACCCAGCTTTGGCACTTTGTAAACACTGTCTACAGGCCGTACTATAGCCTTATTTCCACACGTGTGGAGTTGGATTATACTATTTGATCAATGCTTTGATTGTCTCTACTTGTTTCCTATCAAGCTGCTAAACTAGATCTTGTTTTTTGATGACTAGTTTCTGATAGATTGTTTAACAAGCATACAATCACCTTGTGGATCATTCAAAGATCCATTTATGGTCCTTAGTACTGTACTTTTCACATGGATGAAGTCGGTTTGTGCAATCCAAGGGTACTGAGATTGAACTCTTTGAGCACACCTCAATGTCGACATTGAGATGTACAAAAGCATAATTATATATTTTCCAACGAAGGCCCTGTGTGTAGCAAAGCACATAGAGATAATAGGCTCACAAGTAACCAATTTTTCAATTACTTTTTTCGTGATGCAAATTGCCATATAAAAAAATGTGAAACTAAAATTTTCAATTTTGATTCTCAGTCCTCTTAGCAAGTTGACTCATTCAGTTGTGGTTGGTATGCCATTAAAAATATAAAGTGCTTTATGGAGTGGTTCATTAGCCAAGGTGAAAATGTAGATATACGTTAGGTAATTTGAGTTTGGATGTACACTGATTTTATTTATATGATTTTTTATTTTTGTGTATTTTTCTAACTTATTTATTGTTGATGATTTGCAGTTCACCTGTCCATAATTTACACAAAATGACGTATTTGAATTTCGACAAGAGATGATTAAGATTTTCCTCACTAATGCAACATCAGTGACAATGGAACAAGAAGCTAGGGAGCTTGCACTTGAAAGAGCTGATGAAAAGGAAATTTATATAGAGAAATAGATAGATGCTCTTATTGAAAGGCCAATACAGAAATATGTACTTCAAAACTTTACATTCAATGTGTACAAATGATCACCCTTTCGAGTCTTTTGATATTCGATTGTTGCTATTTCCACCATTTGATATTCTATTATTGCTATTTCCATCTATAGAAAGATGTAATTGTATATTGTACATCTTCCATTACACTTTCCTTGAACCTACACATGAAAACAATGGAATTATATTTTTCAATAAACAATGTGGGTTAATCTAAAAAGAGCCAAAAGTTAACAATCTAAAATTTAACAAGGAAAGTTAAGCTCGCCAATATTGTAGATTTACTGATCCATCAAAGCTTTATTCTATTTCAACAATTTCTATGCTTGACATTAAATCTTTGCATGGTATATGATCTTCTTGCCTTGCTCTGATCTGCATTAACATTGCAAATGGTCTATCAATAAATCATTGTTAATAAATAACAGGATAACAATTACATAACAGACTATTCAAATACAAAAACGTACCATTCTTCCATTCACTCGAAACCCATAGTTTTGAGGGATGTCAAATTGGAGTATTGTAAGTTCTGATGATACATATTTCAGACTCTAGTCCTCCTCCACTTCAATTGTCACAATAACAACCCCATTTTGCTTCACCTCTATTTGCATTTGCTCACGATGGTTCACTGTAAATTCTTGAGCTAATATTAGCCTTCCATTCATTATTAACTCTAATCCATCTTCTATAATAAAATATAAAAGAAAGCATTTGTTTTTCTATATGATATCAAAATATCATGGATGATTTGTTAGCTCTAGATTGAATGTTACCATCAGTTTTCACATCCAATGACCATCAAGGAGTTCTGATATCATTTCATCAGTTAAATCCGTAGCAATGAACATTGTAGCTGTTTTACGAACATTACATCTAGCAAAAAAATCTACAAAAATTGCAAATGGTAAAAACCAGTATAGTCTATTGGTTTTTGAACCTGTGCTACATTTCATGTAGTTTTGAATGTCCATAAAAAACTTTGATCTAAAACTTTCTGCTATGGTAGAATCGGGGGGAACCCATTCCTCACTCAAAAAATGTGCTAGAGGTAGAGTTTCTAGTTTGCCATTTAAACCATTTTTGCATGGTATGTAAAGAGAACCGTAAAAAAAAATTCCAGAATCCAAAAGTGACTTTAAAGGACGATGCTTATACTGGAGTAAACCGACATCAGAATGAATGACATCTATGATGTCTGCAAGTGATTGTATTGGTTGCCATTCGCTTATGCTTGATGGATACAAGTCTGCAAAAGACAATATCCATTTTAGCACAAATATCACACTAATGAATGTGGATAATTAACATAGAAAAACCAGCATAAGTTGCATCACATACAATTGCATTTGGGTCAATCTACGGGATTGACATCCACCACCATAACTTCATTATGCATATACACATGTTGAATCAAGACTTCTGAAATGGATTGACCTCCCTTTGAAACTTCGAACTCTAAAATTCTTCCTTTCCAAAAGTTTATGTAATCCATACTTGATCTCTTTCTTTTGCGGAATGCACCTTTTGATGAGGGATGCATCACAACCCATTGAAACTTTCTGTATGTGCATGGTATCCATAACCCTTCAGAATCTCTTTCATTACATACAGTGACCGAATTAATCGCATTACGTGGTCTTTGATTGCAAGCGGGCATTGCATATGCATAACAGTGCAAGATACAAAACGATTGATAATGTACATGCAAGATACAAAATGATTGATAATGTACATGTAGGATACAAAACGATTGATAATGTACAAACAAAACAATTGATAATGTACAAAACGATTGATAACTTCAATTAGTTGAACCATCCATGCAAGTTAGTTAAACTTCAGTTAGTTGAACTCGGGCATTATAGCGCTTGGACCTCCCCTAATGTTTATAATTTGTTGACGAAATTCAATTTCATTAATTGCAAGCCTGTACACAATCCCATGGATCCAGGTCTTAAGTTATCCAAGGAACAATGCCCTCAAACCGATGAGGAGAAGGCTGAAATGAAGGGATATCCATATGAATCTATTATTGGATCCCTGATGGATGCAATGATCTCGACCATGCTAGGTCTTGCATACAGTTATGGACTTGGCTCATTACATTCGTCGCGTCCATTCTTTTATTGTTATTATGCATAAGCAGGCCTAAGGGTCCTTTTTATTCATATACTGGCCTTGGGCCCTATTTGGTTATATTTTTAGGACTTGGTTACATTGATTTGGAGTGGGGGTCCTCCTATTGGGAGGGCGCACTATTTTCCCTCCAAATCCTTTTCCCTCCTTTTTTTTTGAATCCTCCATTTGATTCAGGAAGAGGGTATAAGTAGGGCATGCTAGAGAATCTTAGCTTGTAACTTGGTATCAGAGCACTTTCCTGCAGATTGGTGGAGACTGTCCAGCGCCCTACCACCCATCACTTTCATCAATTTTTTTTCATCATTTTTGTAGATTGGTGGTGGCTGTCCAGCGCCCTACTGCCCATCACTTTCGACGATTTCTTCATCATTTTTTGCAGTTTTGGTGGAGGCTGTCCAGTGCCCTGTTAACCCATCACTTTCGTCGATTTTTTTGACAAATTTTCATTGTTTTTGCAGATTTGGTAGCTATTGCCCAGCGCCCTACTACCTCATCATTTTCGACACTTTTCGTCACCGATTTGCTGTCCATTTTTTATATTGATTGGAGGCTGTCCAGCGCCCTACTACCATCTCATTTTTAGCGGTAATCCATCACTTTTGTCAATTTTTTTGGCAAATTTTCATTGTTTTTGCAGATTTGGTAGTTATTGTCTAGCGTCCTACTACCGTCTCATTTTCAGTAGTTCTTTTCACCAACTTGTTGTCCATTTCGGCTATTGATTGGAGGCTGTTCGACACCTTACTTCAGCACCTTTTTTTCAGCCTATTCTTCAACATATTGTGGATCTTGGTAGTTGCTGCCCAGTGCCCTATTATCTTCAGCTTTTACCTCCTGCTTTCTAGCTTAAGTCCTGCTTCCTAGCATAGCTAGTGAATCTTAGCTTGTAACTCATACGCCATTAGTTCCTTGAGTCAATACATGACCAATCTTGGCATGATCCACTGGAAAGCTCTTACTAGAGTTATCAGATATGTACGAGCCACCGCAGACCTTTGTATATGCTATGATGATGGAGATCCATCCGATATGCATACTCTTCATGAATATATAGATGCAAATTGGACAGGTGATATTGACACCAGAAAATTGACTTTTGGATACGTCTTTATGCTCAACAATGGTCCAATATCTTGGAATAGTCGAAAGCAAACCTCCATTGCAATGTCATTTACAGGATCGGAATACATTGCAGCCTCTCAAGCTACCAAAGAGGCAATCTGGTTGAGGAATTTATTGTTTGACATTGGTCTCAGACAATATGCTCCAACAATGATACAATGCGACAATCAGAGTGCTATTGCATTGTCAATCAATCCTAGATTTCACTCTAGGAGCAAGCACATCGAGATTAAGTACCACTACATCAGGAGCAAGGTACTTAACAAGGAGGTAAGTCTAAAGTTTTGCATAACCTAGTACATGGCAGCTGATATATTTACAAAAGGGTTGAATCAAGAAGCACATAAGAATTTTTGTACTATCTTGAATCTGATCATCAGGGCATTCTAGGATCTAGATTAAGTGGGGGTGTTGAATTTCTATCCTCTCCATCCCTATTCTTTGCTAATCTAGATCCATTCATTAAGCTGTTCTAAGTATTCATACAATCGCATACTCTGCAGAAATACATTTGCTTCTTGATAGTCTGCAGAAATACAAAGGAATTAGTGACAGTGTTACCTGATAGTTCCGCCACCTCTTCTTGGTCGGACCTTCTCTCACTAGGCTATCATCGATTGTTCGGCCATACCCGATTGGTCGTTCACCCTAGACCATCTAGGAAGATTCTCTTATTCGGCCTATCTCGAACAATTCATAAATGCAAATGTGTGGAGCCTGTTTCCACATGTGAAATAAATGCACTTGCCTTGTGGCGTAAATGACTCAAGATTGCCTACTCTCTCCCGATTGCCAAGCTTAGTTACCTAGCCTATCGTATCCTAACTAGCTCTCTTCCCCTTCTAGCTAAGTGGCCTTTTCTTTCTGACTGCATGTGCCCACTCTGCCAGCTGGAAGAAGAGTTTGTCAAACATTTTTTGTTTCCATTGTCGTCGAGACCAGTGGTTGGAAGTTCATTGCCTTTTTTTGGCCGCTGGTATCCTCTTCCTCCCTTCGCGGTTGACACTATCTTGCTCGGAGACCCACCTGCGCGTGCAGGCTCTTTACTTCACTTTTGGCACCTTTGCAGACTTTATGTCTTATGGCTTATATGGTTGACACGTAACCGACAGGTTTTTGACGACTCTTCACCGCCTTTATCAACTACGTCATGTGTTCGGCTTGCTATATATTTTTCTATTGTTGTTTAGTTATTATGGACTGCCTCCCTGCGTGGTGTGCTGAAAGTCCTTTACTCACTTTTTGTATACTGCACCCCCTTTTTGGGAAACTGCTTCTTGATATGGCCTTAGGTGCCGTGTAAAACGTTTTTTGTAATTGTACATTTGTGAAAATATAATAGTATCCTTAAGCTTTGCAAAAAAAAAAAAAAACCCAAAACACTGACATGATTGCTAAGTCCTCCTCGCAAAGCAAGGCAGGGCCAAAAAACTTATTTTGATGTTAAAACTCACTTAGGAATGACACCTCAACTTTTAAATGATGAGAATAACTTGCAAGTTACTGCTATCCCAGCAAAACTAAAAAGACTCTTGCAAGGTCACACGCTCAAGTTTTAACTTTGTTACATGTGGAATTAGTTGCGGGGAATTTGTCACACTCCTTCGTGGCATACTACCAACTTTTACTGGCAATCCTACGTGTCACGAAGGCCAGAGCCCGATGGCGTAACCGTCCTCTATGTCATGGACACGTGGCCAGATGAACACTCTTTTTAGTGCTTTTAATATCCACGAGGGTAGATTAGGTGAGCCCGGTCCACCTCAGCTCAATTGAGTGGCTCCGAGGGAATGCTCCCCTTACTTCACTTCAACTGAAGGCCATCTGGCTGCAAGGCAGAAACGAACTTTTCATATTGAAGGGTCAATCCTTAAGCCAAATTCCACCTCTCGATTCGAAGCGACGTTCTCTTTTCTCTTCGTCTCCTTCGTCTTCTCCTCGCTGCTCTTGCTGCTGCTGCTGCTCTCATTTTCTTGCTTCCATGGCAGCGAGAGCGCTTTGATTTAGTTATGAGATATACAGGATAGATTCTAGAATTGGTAGGTTGATCTGGATTCGGTTTACGATGGGGAGCAAGGTGCTGAATCCAGAGAATATCAACGAAAATGTCAAAAAATGTGTGTATGCCGTACGCGGAGAGCTTTACTTACGGGCTTCTGAGCTTCAAAAGCAAGGGAAAAAGGTTGAGAGCTGTTCACCTCATCATTGCTTTGTAAACAATTGATGCCTTCGTAATGTTGTAAAATCTTTTCACTTACTCAAGATTCCAGCGGTTTTCTGACTCCGTAGTATTATCGTTGCTTCTGCTTATCTCAATTTTCTGCTTGTTTTCTGATTTTGTGGTATTGTTGTTGCTTCTGCTTCAGTCGGTTTCCCACTTCTTTTGTGAAATAATCTGCCTGTTAAAGCGCACGCAGACCGATATAATGTTTGAGCTGCTATCAGCATACCTTCCTGAGGCCCTTTGACACAAAAAGGAGATGCCAGTCGCATTTCTATCATGTTACAACTGTACTGGTGCAAACATTATCACACATGGCATCATTAAGAAATATAGATATGATGAAATTTTCATATTTCAATTACGTGTCTAAGACGGGAACATAGTAGGTAGCTCTTTTACTTGTTTCAACTAGACCACAGTCTTATTATCTTTGTAGTAACATATGAAGCCGCATTGGAATTGCTAGACATAATATTTCCTGGTCATCTGTACCTAGTCCATAACTGAATCTTTCTTCAATCCTTATCTCCTCCTTGCATGCTTGAAGTATCCCATTTTGAGAGTTTGATTGCAGTTTCTAATTTCATAACGCGAAATAGAACGGTAAACCTCAAACGCAAAATTATCCGGTTGCAGTAGACTAACGAAGTTATCATACATTTTGTTATTTATGTTTTGACGTCCTGACCTCAAGTTGGAGAAAGGAAGGCTTCAACAACATGACACTCAATAGAGGACATAAAAGTGTGTCCTATTTAGTGTGCTGGTTAGAACCACGTGTAAGTAGTTATTAATGATGCAGACTGCATGCTACAACTTTGCAACTGAACTGGAGGGCTCCAACGTGTCCCTTTGAGCGCTAGACTGGAATTCAAGCCGCCTAGGTCTCGGTTGCCAAGGCACACTTTTATCCGACTAGGGCCATGGTAGCAATGTAGCAATGTAGGCTACCATCCCCGTAGTTGCTTCATTATGAGATAATAGGCTACCTTAAGTTGACACTTATGACGAATAATCTAAAAATTGATTAAATGAAGTACCAAAAGAAGAAAATAAAATAGAATCGTGTCATTTAAATGGAAGATGATATTTTGTGAACTTTTTTCATGGACTACCTTAATATGGCCTTCAGTAACATAGCAACTGAGCTAGGTCATGTTTATCACGATATTATTCCTGTTACAGTTTTTGACTTTTATTTTTGCAGATAGTGTTTACGAATGTTGGGAATCCTCATGCCCTTGGACAGAAACCTCTTACGTTTCCTAGGCAGGTAAGAATTTTCCTTTCCGGTTCATTGCTCCAGAATACTTGTTTCAGTATCTGAAATGTACTTCAGAATTTTTTCTTGAGCACATCTCGTGATCATGGAAAGCACACTTTTCACTGCCAATTTACTCATTTGCCATTTAATTTTCTGGCCAACTGCTTTAATAGTAAAGAGGTCTGCAGTACTCTCAAAGTGGGGAGTTACACCCTGCTTGTGAGACCTTGTAACTCTTCTGGGTAACAATGCCAACTATTGTTGAGCAGTAGCATTGATTGTATAAAATTCATTGATTGCTGGATCACTAAATGGTTCCGTTGGCACATACCATTGAACGGATTTCTGATGTGGAACTATCTATGCTTCTGATGCTATCAAATTCACTTGGGCTCCTTGATTTCCTAGAGTTGTTATCACTCCCATCCTAGGTGCTGGATTAGGTGCTCCTTGATGATATCCAAAAAAAGTTATTCTTTGTTCTATAACTCTTCGATTAGCTCAATAGTTGGTAGATTCATTTGTCATTGCTTTTGACTTTGTAAGTAGCTTCCTTGAGGGAATATTGCAAATGTATTTTTATAAAAATCACCATTTAAAATGGGAAGAAGTTACATTTAAGAATGTATAATTCGAGTGAGCAAATTCGTAAGAGATGGGAGGGGTCGTGCAACATCTACTAAGGATTTCTTTTTGACGATTAGTTCTTATCTATGATAGTGCTTAAATATCTCTATGCTCTCAATAGATGAAATCCTTTCTTTTGCAGTTAATGTATAGTTTAATAATCTAAGCAATATTCAAAAGTTCTCATTAATTCCCCAACTTTTACTTCTCTTTCAGGATAGTGATGATGTGAGGGAAAGATCTTAAAATTGGAAAATTATCACGTTAAGTGTAGAAAGCTATACCCTTTTTTTCCCTCTTTCATAGTGAAATGACAAAAAGATCAGTAGAAAGTCTTATTGTAAGTGCAAGATGTCATATGTGACTAATATGAATTACATGGAAGGTACCACAATTACAATTAGCATGTTCTGTTGTGTAGGTCATGGCACTTTGTCAAGCACCATTTTTAATGGATGATCCCAATGTGGGCCTTCTCTTTCCTGCCGATGCCATTGCAAAGGCTAAACATTATCTGTCTCTGACATCAGGTGGTCTTGGTAAGTTAAACTTATCTTCAAATCTTAAATTTAGAATGCAAGTTCTAGTGAAAGGACTATTTTGTCCAATATACGAAAGCGAATAATATGTTGCTTTCATCACCTTTTAATCTTGTGAATAAATCACCCATTAAATGGGGTATCTGTTATGTGTATGAACTCAATAATAAATGTTGACATCGATTGAAGTATAAATGAAACAAATAACATCACAAAGCAACCTCCAATTAAGAAAATTCAATGAAAATCATAGGTTGCCAATAGCTCAAGAAATTCTCTTTCAAAGATTTAATGCATAATGTACTAATCAGATTAGTCTCTTCTTGTAAACACTCACTTAGTGCTAAACACATCGTTTACAAGAATTGATTAGACGATATAGTTTGTAACTTTGTAATATGTATATATATGTAGACAAAGAGTGAGTTCAATAAGCAATTGATCATAATAGGTTATCTGAGTCATTAGAATTAGAATCTATCGAGAGAGTGAGAGCAATCTAAGACAATAGAGAGATTGACTTATTTGTCAGCTGCATTTTTGATCAACTGAAGAAGCATAGTAGGATCTTAGCGCTTAGCATAAAACTACTGTGACCTTATCGGTCACAGGATTCTCTTTCGTGATCTGATTGTCGTATTCCAACAGCTTTAATTTACAGATTCTCTATTATCTATGTATTCGATAATCATAGTAGAATGCTCTCATGTTCCTTCTCTCTTTCTCTCTTTACCTGATACTCTTATTCCATATATTAACGTAGAATATCACGCCTAATTATTCGCACTCTTCATGGTTGTCAACGACACCTACCTAAGATATCCTGTTAAGTTAAACGAATGATCTAACTATCTAGAGATTGTCTAAATATCGATAGATTGATTCTTAAAATTTATTGTTTACTTCTTGGGAGAACCGTTCAGACACTTCGCTGCATCATCGAACATCCCCCCAACAAGTGGTGTTCAAATTATCTATCAAGTTCACGATTATTGCTAGAGTCTCTAATCATTCTAAAATCATGGAAGGTTAAACCTCTGAGATCCGATTGATCAATAAGTTCACCGATGATGATTTCCACATGTGGAAGTTCAAAATGAGGATGATTCTGATCGAAAAGGAACTATGGGAATACGTTAACGGTTCGATAGCCAAACCAGCTGAACCAGAATCGCTAACCACTTGGGAAGTGAAGGATGGCAAAGCCTTAGCCATCATATCCCTAATTTGAAAGATTCGAAAATAGCTCATGTAGCTAATTGTTCCACTGCCAAAGAAGCATGGAACATTCTGACTGGTTTGTATGAAACTACAGATGTCACCACTCGTCTTTTTTTAAGAAAGAAATGCCTATCCCTTAAAATGAGTGAAGGAACTTTAGTTAGTGATCATCTTAATGATTTCAAATAGCTGCTTAACCAGCTAGCTGCAATCCTTCTCGAGTATCAGATGAAAATGCCAATATGTCACTTCTATCTAGTCTTTCTCCCTCTTACGACAATTTAGTGTTGCTTTTCAGCAATACGCCTGAGCTATCACTCCAAAAGTTGATAGCAAGTTTGTTGCAGGAAGAAGTAAGAAGGAAGAGTTTATCCTCTTCGAATAACAAGGCAGTCGCCTTATATTCGAATAAGCAACAATCCAAGAAGAAGAAGAATTCAAAGGACAAGAAGACAAATACGGAGAGCCAACCCCGGTGGCAATTGCAACGCCACCTCCCTTTGATGCTGCACAGGCAAACACGAGCCAGGATCAAGGCCAACAGGCAGCAGGGGAAACTAGTCAGGATCAGGGGTCAAGCGGACAAACCCGATTCGAACCAGCATCAACAACACGATCGACATCAGCAGAAATCCAAGGCCAAGCGATTCTGTAAATACTGCAAGAGAACCAATCACGACATTAAGGATTGTCAAATTCTCAAGCATAATGAAGCAAAGAAGAAGATGCAACAGCAAGATGGAAATTCAGATTGTGCCAGAAACTTCCATGAACACCCGACACTGTTGATCTGCAAAGTAAAGATACTCATCAATGATATCTTGATTCAGGAGCTTTTCAACACATGTCACCATGCAAGAACCTATTCGAAGACCTCACTATTTTTGGTTCGAAGTACATTTTCTTCGGAGACTCAAGTTTGCACAAGATAGAAGGCTAAGGGTCTATTCTACTTCAGTTCCCAGATGGCATTGCAAGATTAATCACTAGTGTACTTTATGTACCCAAGTTAACAAAGAATCTATTGTCTAATTACAGCTCAATGATTTAGAGATTTGTTAAATGCAAAATGATGTACTATCTTGGACCAAGATTCTAATGAAATTTTCTCTGCAAATAGAGAAGGGAACTTGTATATCTTGAGCAACGAACATGCACTTACAACGAATGTGAGTAATTCTAATGCCCAATTATGGCATCAATGACTAGGTCACTTGAATATGAGAGCTATCTTGTACATGCATCATAATCAAATGGTCAAGGATATGAGTTTCAATGCTACTTTCATTTACATTAAAAATGTCTGTGAGATGTGCTTACTAGGAAATCACCTAGATCAAGATGTACTTTATTACTTTTATCGATGATTATTCTAGATTTACCTGAACAATGTTCATGAAGAACAAGTTTGAAGCATTCAATTATTTCAAAGAATTCAAACAGTTTGTTGAGACACAAACTGGACGGAAGATCAAGACCCTATGTATTGATTGTGGGGGAGAATATATGTCAGACAAAATGTCGAACTATCTTACTTCGTGTGGTATGCATCATTAGTTCACCACTAGCTACACCCCACAGTAGAATGGAGTAGCCAAAAGGAAGAACCGAACATTATTGGATGCAGCGCAAACAATGCTATCAAATGCGAAGCTACCCAAGAAATTTTGGGCTGAAGCTATCTCTACCACTTGCTATCTGCAAAATTATTCGAGCACCAAAGCTGTCGTCTCGAAGGCTCCTCTCGAAACCTATCATGGGTACAAGCCGAGTCTGAAGCATCTTTGAGTGTTCGGATGTCTATGCTATGTGCAAATTCCCTCTGACTTGAGAAAGAAGCTCGATCATGTTAGCTACATGAATATCTTCATCGGATATTTGACTTCTCACAAAGCCTACAAAATTTACGATATAGATTCAAGATGAATCTCAATCAGCTGAGATGTAGTCTTCTTGGAACGCAAGCTGTATGATTTCAAGCAGAAGCAACCAATGCGGGAGTTTGTTCCAACAACTCCATTTACCATCGATAGGCCTCGACCTGCAAATGTTGTTACACCTATCGAAGATATTCCAGTCATGCAATCAAGAGAGCTACCTACCTAGCAAACGATGATTGTTCGAAGATCTGCTCGAATCAGACAAGAGCCTGATCAATTCATCCCTCAAGCATTCATGAGTCGTGATGAACCTGCCTCAGTTGCAAAGCCTTATTAAAATCAGATGCAGACAACTGGTGTATGGCCATGGAGGCCGAGTATAATTCATTAATGAAGAACAAGATCTGGAGCCTTGTCGACCCTCCTGCGAATGCGAAAATCATTGACACTACATGGATATTCAAGTTGAAGCTTAACCTAGATGGATTTATATCCAAATGGAAAGCTCAACTAGTGGTGAAAGGCTACGAACAATCATATGGAATAGATTACACTGAGACTTTTAGTCCAGCCGTAAAGCATTAATCTATTCGAACACTAATCCATCAATTCACTTCCAATTTTGCAGATTTGAATGCGTATCTACAATATAGAGGCTCAAGCTATGTCATAATAGCATTTTATGTCGATGGTTCGCAATCATCAGCAATTCGAATCAGATATTGCATGAGACCAAAGGCTTACTATCAAAGGAATTTGAAATGACTGATTTAGGCCTAGTACATTGTCTACTTGTCTTTGAGATTACAAGAGACAAAACAAGCAAAAGAATCACAATAAGTCAGCAAAGATATCTAATCAATGTACTTCACAGGTATGGCATGAAAGATTTCAAAACCATAGGCTCACGTATGGATCCAGGATTCAAACTATCGAAGGACATGTGCCTGAAGACTGAGGAAGACCAGAAGGAAATGTGCAAATACCCTTGTCAATCGATCATTGGCTCTCTCATGTATGCCATGATCTGCACACGACCTGATCTTGCTTTTACAATCAGCACACTGTCTCAGTACATGTTGAATCTAGGCCTACCACATTGGAAAGTTTTGCAAAGAGTATTGAGGTACATACAAGCTGCAAAGCATTATGCTTTGTGTTATGATGGAAATCCAATGGATGCACTAATCCTGATAGCTTATTCAGAGTCAGATTGCACTGGACATGTGGATACCAGGAAATCCACCTCTGGCTGCTTATGTTTTCTTGCAAGAGGAACCATTTCATGGAACGGTCGAAAGCAGAGATGCATGTCTTTGTTCTCTACCGAGTATGAATATGTTGCAGCCACCTCTACAGTAAAGGAAATTATCTGGCTCAAAAGATTATTCTAGGATCTGAAATTTCAACAAATTAGACCAACCGCATTGCACTGTGACAATCAAAGCTGCCTAGAACTTTCATTGAACCCAAAAACTCACTCTAGAACTAAATATATCGAAGTTCAATTTCATTCTCTAAGAGAGAAGGTTCAGAATAAGGAAGTCGAATTGATTTACTATCATATCGATAGTATGTTGGCTGATATACTGACAAAGCCATTGTCTAAAGAAAGCATACTACCTTATTTAGTATGCTGAATTTGTATTCAAGTTCCTAGTAGTAAGCTTAAGGGGGAGTGTTGGAGTTTAATCTTACTCCTACTCACCTAATTCTATCTTATGAGAACTCCTATCTACTGTACATACTCACTCATCATATCAGCTTGTAGAAATGAACTAGTGTTTGAGATAGTCTACCGCATATTTGAATAGTCTGCAGAAACACACGGAAATTCGAGACAGAGCGAAGGTCGACACGATCCGACCCCAATACTCAATATTCGAGTTCGATTCAGAAAACTCTTATCGAATCGACTCGAATTGTCGACCATCGACATCGACTCGACTTCGACTTGAACTATCAAATCAACAATAATCATGGTACCACTCAAAATGCAGTATTTCCTCTGCCGAATCTGATGTAGACTACGTCACTGTTCGATCATGGTATTGTATGCAGATGCTTATCATTGTCCGCCTATTTGACTACAATTCATAATGCATAACGTACTGATTAGATTAGTCTCTTCTTGTAAACACTCACTTAGTGTTAAACACATCGCTTACAAGAACTGATTAGACGATAAACTTTGTTACTTTGTATATATATGTAGACATAGAGTGAGATTAATAAGCAATCGATCATAATAGATTATCTGAGTCATTAGAATCAAAATATATTGAGAGAGTGAGAGCAATCTACAACAATAGAGAGATTGACTTATTTGTGAGTTGCATCTTTGATCACTGAAGAAGCATAGTAGGATCACAACGCTTAGTGCACAACTATTGTGAACCTTATCGGTCACATGATTTTCTTTTGTGATCTGATCGTTGTATTCCAACAACTTTAATTTACAGATTCTCTATTATCTATGTATGCGATAATCATAGTCGAATGCTCTCGTGTTCCTTCTCTCTCTCTCTCTCTCCCCCCCTTTATCTGATACTCTTATTCCATAGATTAACGTCGATCCTTAAAATTTATTGTTTACTTCTTGGGAGAACTGTTCGGACACTTTGCTGCTTCATCGAACATCCCCCAACACTAGAAGTTTTGCATGCCTTGAGTATTTAAATCCTCCTTTAAGGTTCCTCAAGGAACTATAAAGAGGCATTAGGAGCACTCATTTCTTAGCTTATTGATTTGGTAACACTTGAGCTCTTTGTGAGAGAACTCATTGTTGTTGCTGGTAGGGCTTTAGCCATCAAATTATGTAATACTTTTTGGTCAATCTTTGTAGGGGAACTATCATTTGCTTCGTGTAATGTTTGTTTATGCTTCTTTTGTATCAATATATCTGATTGTGTTCGTAACATGGTATCAAAGCACTTACTTGCCTTCTTAGCTATTAAATTTTTTTTGCTTCTCTTTCTAGACATTTTTTCCCTCTCTCTGGCACTCAATAAACATTCTTCGCTATAACGTTTTTTTGTTTGTGATCAAAATTGAATTTTGTCAGTTGTATTGGTTTCCTGGTAGTTAGTGCCCTTGAAGAAGTCATTTTCTTTGCTAGCCATTTTTCTAGAATTTCTAATTCCCATCTTTTTTTTATCGTCTCTTTCATATTGTTTTGCCAAAAAAGTTGAAAATGAATATTTTTTTGGGAGCTCAAGATCAAAGCACAAATCACAGATACAAATGGCATGTTGGTTGGAGTTCTTTTTCAAATATTATTGCAAAATTGAAATTTTAGTCAAAGGAAAATTTGTTTTAGATTTCCTACTCATCTCTATATTCCATTTTTGAAGTTCAATTCACTGCACTTTCAAGGTTGTCAGTCAGAGTTCTCTATCAAAAGATCTTGAAGATCAAAGTTTAGTCAAAATAGGAAAATATTCTATATTTTTGCACAAGTTCCGGTTTTTGTGTTGAGACCGACAAGTGCAACAAGCTTTACTCATCCATTGAATCTCTCTATTTCAAGGTATTCCACTCTAAAGTTTTTTTGCATCAAAGTGAATTTGCGTGACAAAGACAGCCTACATTGACATCAAGCACTTACCTTTTGGAGGGTGGTTTCTATGGTGATAAAGTAGTGCCAAAAATAGTGAGAGTTGGGTTTATAGAGAAGTATGGAATTATGGGTTTATTGCTATATCCAACAATAAACAAATGAAATATCCTTGAATAAATCTGGTTTGATTCTTGTTGAGTTACTTAAAAGTGGTGATTGGAGGAGCCATGAAGGAACCTTGTTTGGTCATATAGGATGGGTTTTGAGAAACACAACTTACGTAGAGCGTAGATGCTCTTGTGACGTTTCAGCTATTGCAAGTCATGTCAATATGAGTTTTTGGATAATTCATTCAAGTCATGAGAAAGTTCCAAAGTAAAAAAACCTTGTCCTCAACTGATTGTACATCTTATGTTTTTCCCCTAATAAAACTAGAAGCAACTCCATGGATGCCATATGGCGGAGTGCTTTGATTCCTTTGAATGTAGTATATCCTAAATGGGCATCTTAGTTCATGCCTCTTCAAATGTTCCCTTCTTTTAAAAGCTTTCATATCCTATCTATATCCTTTTCCTTTTGTAAATTTGTCTTCCTTCTTTACACACCTTGATACAGTCACACCTCTACCATGAACTCTAGAGTTTTGATTACACAATCCCATTGGTGACTCTAAGCACTTCTTATGTGTTCTAGGATCTCACCCCATCCTATCCTTCTTGTTATTAGCATTCTCGTTCATAGCATGACCGAAGTGCTTAGTGATTCTAAAATGTTGCTTCAAAAGGAAAAAGTGAGACTTGGTGGAAAAGAATGTCTGGAAACATTTGATGAAGCTACTTAACAAGCATGGAGCTTCATTACTTTGAACTAAATTATTTTCTACATTTTGGAGCAACTTTTGTGATTTTTAGGAAGAGCAAATGCTTTTTCATGCCTAATGTGACGAAAATTAACTTAGACCTCCTTTTAACTCACCTAAAATAAGTATTCATTAAGGACTTGGTTGTTAGGAGTCAAGCTTGTGCCAAGTAAGGAAATTTGACATCTGATATTTGAATGCATATTGCATAGATTGACATAATCAAGAATATGTTACATACTTGGTAATTATTTTGTGATAGGGTGCAAGAAATGATACTTTCTTGTGAAAAATGGCTGCATTTTCTAGGTGCTTACAGTGACTCTAAAGGTATACCTGGCATTCGTCAAGAAGTAGCAGAATTTATTGAGAGGCGGGATGGTCATCCTAGGTACACTAATATCTTTGCTATGCCTATGTGCAATTGTTTGTACCATTTAGGAATGAAAGATCTCATCAGTATTGGAATGCAACTCTTGACAAAAGGGCAAGAAAAAACATGGTTTTGTACCTCTATTGCATCTTACAATCAAAACATCACCGAGTTCCATATCTCTTTTTTTACATAATCTAATAAAGGTAGTCAATTATCATGATGACAATAGTCAACAACACCGTCCAAACACAACCACAAGACATAAATAGATATATTCCAACCCTTTCTTTCTAATGCTCAATTTGTAAGTCAACTTACTAAGATCTTACAAGTTACTATTAGTGACTATTAATGTGTTTCCACTCGGTTAAGAATCGACCTTTTTGGAATCAAATGAATTGGCATGAATTGTGGTTTCGAACTGGGTCCCTTCTAGAAGAATCGGCAATTTGTATGATATAATGCTAGAAAATATCAATATTTCTATAATCTTATGGATATTGAATGCATATAGTTGAAATTTCACTATCAATTGTAAAAAGTTGAAGCTTGAACGCTAAAACCAAATCAGTGTTCACGAAAATTAGAATTAGAATCACAAGTGCACATGACAATGTTGAATGGAGACACAAACAATAAACTAGATTCCATGTTTCAACTTTCACTTAGCAATGAATATTGTAATTTAGAATTTGTCCATGTGGCCCTTCGGCATGATACATCATCGCCAATTGAAGAATGAACAATGAAATTTCAATTGACCAAACGTCCATTACACACCAGTAAGTAGTAACTTGTACTTGGTAAATACATTGGATAAACACGTACCACACAATTGATTACACTTCAAAAAAGGAATTCCATAGGAAGAGCAATCTGAACTTTCCCCACTTCGATGCTTACTCCACCGATTCTCAAAAAACGTCGAGATTCTCCTTGAGCACAAATCAATGGCAAAACATGCTTAGAACTGGCTCTAATACCAATATAAAGTCCTAATCCAAGGATCCTATTCTAAGCATGCCAAAACAAGCAACCACAAAGGGAACGGATGGTGGACAAACCAACCCAACCAATCCTAGACCGAACGGATCTAGCCCCCAAGCTATGGATCAATCTCAAAGAGGAATGAGGCATCACACCAGCAGCATACGGCTACTATCAAGGATACACTATTGAGAGCCCAATAGGTATACTTATACCCTCCAAGGCCCATGCACCACTAGTAGGGCACTGTGACACCTCACGGGACACCTCTGCAGCCTATTTGGGCCACGTCATCCAGTTCCCCAATGACTCACTGATAGACCCATACAAATCCACCATCAAGACTTTAGGCCTACAACCATTAATTATGACCTTATACACATAAGGGCCCTAATTCCTTTATAGTCACAATTAACTTGGTATACTGATCCCTAGCGTGGACATGCTACCCGAGACCAGTCGTGGGCATGACAAACGGGGTGAAAGATGGTTATTCCATACCACGCTCTAAATATCGAATAATGTCCGATGATAAATCAACATATGGGGAATCAGCCTCATAGCAAAAGAGGATGTCGTAGGAGGAAAATAACGTATTGCCATAAAGATATCCTTGTCTAAACTAGTACCCTATCCATCAATCCAAATATAGAGGTGTCGTGCATGGATATCATGACCATCTTCCACAAAATAAACTGGTAGGCTATAATGGTCTTCTTTGGAGTTCGGAGACATGCAAGATGATATGACCAATACTTCCACCTTGCTAAAGAGTATCTCTTTACAAACATGCCAATCCCCTTGAGCCTCTTGAATGGATTCCATTACAATTCCACACTCCAATCCTCAAATAGTGTGGAAGGGGCCCTGGGGCACTCCCATGCCTGAGGACCCCAATTTCCTACAACTTATTGACATATTTCACTTGTCCATCTTTGTATTTCACTTCCCCTTCCATTATTTTTGGCCATTGAAGTGATGGCTACAGCAAGGAGAGGTTCCATAGCTAGGAGATGGCGTAGAGAGAGAGAGAGAGAGAGAGAGAGAGAGAGAGAGAGAGAGAGAGAGAGAGAGAGAGAGAGAGAGAGAGAGAGAGAGAGAGAGCTCTAATAGCGTCTTGAAGGCACCCGTAGGTGCAAAAGACACATACTTATGTACAAAGCATGGGAGCATCGTCAATGTGCAGACTGACAAAAACTGTACATGAAAACTAAATTAATGTAAACAATAAAACGCCCACAACCCGGGTCTCGGGTCAGTTAGGACTGATGACTAGGAGAAAGCAGGAACTGAGGGAGAAATAGTGAAAGATTGCAAGTGGGGAAGTAGAGCAGGTGGTGCAATAAAATAATCAACAACACTGTGTCCGCCGCCAAAAGGATGGCATGTATACCCAAAGGAAGATGGCCATTGAGGAAAATGAGCCAATGTGCCTGTGCCAACAGTAAAAGCTGCTCTCCATGTGTGGTGACACTGGCTGCTAAATCTGCTGACGAGTGTGCATAAGACATATCCAAGGGTCGAAGGCAAGCACATCCTCATAAAAGTGAGTTTGGTTGGTACTGTCTGAAATGGATCTCCTCCCAAATCCGTAAACACCGAAGTTTGAGGAGCAAAGTAGCAGACTACGACATACAAATCTCTATCCAATCCCAAAAAACAAGCACTGAGAGAAAGCCACAAGAATCTATCATTACTGTCTGAAGAAAGCAGGTGAACAAGAGGAGTATGGAGAGATTGATACAGACACGCCACACTTCCGGAAGCATGAAGAAGATGGCCCTGAAGCATAGGACGGGGGGCTGAGAGCCATTGGTAACTAGACATAGGTGGGATTGGGTGAGTAGGAGTTCATGTGTCTCAGCAAAGAAGAAAACGTATCCCGAGCGCAGATATTGATCTAGGTCAATGCTGTACCCTCGGTAGGAAGACCCCGCAACCGCAAGTTTAACTTCTTATCATCTCGGCGTTGTTCTGCCAGGGATGCCTTGTATCGTGGAGTCCACCAAGGAGGGGGCTGCAGAAAATGGAGTGGTGGTGGAGGATTTAAAGGTAGAAGCCCATGATGTGGTCTCACAGACCTCTTTCTCGAGAGGAGGGATCTTCTGGACGTGTTCCACAGTTTCATGAAGACGTTGTTCAAGCACATGGATTCAACTAGCACTCTCAACAATGTCATGAATTTGGCGCTCAAGGTGGTGGATCTTACTGATGGAAGCTTTAGCATCCTCAACTTTACTTGTGATGTTGCCCTGCAAAGCACCAAGCTCTGCACGAAGAGAAGTGATTTCAGCCTGCTGGGCATCAATCTTGGCAGCCTTGGTAAGCAGATCCACACGTAGTTCAGTAAGTTGAGAGAGAACATTTGCAAATTGCTTAGAGATGTATTCATTCAAGGAGGAGATGTTCTCCGGAGTGGCGTGGCGTGGCGAGCATAGGTGTGGGCGGTGTCCCCCATATGTGCCGACACCCAGTGATGGCTAAGCACTTACAGAAGTGTAATGATCGGTGGACGGTGTCTCCAAAGTGCAAGGACGCTTTCGAGGGTTTTTCGGCATGAAGCTCTTAGCCCGCTTTATGCACAAATCTAACCCTGGAGCCGTGAGATAGGAAGAAGGCAACTGAGGAAGAGCAGGGTCAGCGAAGAAGCAAGGAAGGGCAAGGCCAATGATGGAGGTAGAAGAAGTGGATGGGCAGGAAGGAGTCCTTAAGCATAAACCCTAGGCAAATGCCCTAGAAAATGGTTGGGAAGTCCAAAAACGACTTAGAAAGTGGCTGCAAAATCAAAAAAATGACCTGGAAATTGGCTGGGAAATGCAAAAGTGACCTAGAAATTTGTTGGGCAATCCAAAAATGACCTAGTTATTGGCTGAGAAATCCAAAAACGATCTAGGTATTGGCTGGAAAATCCAAAAACACCTTATAAAAAGGCTGGAAAATCCACAAATGACCCGGAAAATGACTGGGAAATCCAAAAAACGACCTAAATATAGGCTCCAAAATCCAAAAACAGCTTGGAAAATGGCTGGAAAATCCAAAAATGACCCGGAAAATGGCTGGGAAATCCAAAAACGACCTAGATATAGGCTGGAAAATCCAAAAGCAGCTTGGAAAATGGCTGGGAAATCCAAAAACGACTTCTAAAATAGCTGGGAAATCCAAAAACGACCTAGGAATTGGCTGGAAAATCCAAAGACGAGAGAGAGAGAGAGAGAGAGAGAGAGAGAGAGAGAGAGAGAGAGAGAGTTGTCTAGTTGTCAAAATTGTCTAATGAGCCTTAGTGGCTACTTATAGTTGAATTGGAGTGAAAATGTGAATATTCAAATAGTAGGGCCCTAAGTTAGGAACCATGTGAATAAGGGTTGTGGATATGTCTAGTGCACATCAAATGCTAACAATATCAAATAAGGTGCTATCACTGTAATATTCTATCAGTAAAGTGGCTAGCATATGGACACATATGTCCATAAGACTTCGAACTTAACTTGACGATTCCTTCTAGTTGGAAGGAAATGACTTACACGCATAAAGATTCAAGTGGAAAAACTAACCAAGTGTGGAAACCATCCTTGCATGTAACCTCAAGAATAGAAAATACATTCTAGGTAATCACATTACGTCGTTCATTTAGACATGCACAACATAGAGGGGTCAAGATGGGGAACCCCCACTTTCAAGAAATCTTTTATTATGCAGGTATCCACCAACAGTTGTTGGCTGCATAAACATCTTCATAAGGGGAAACTTTACAAATCAGAATTCCTTTTAGAAAACAGAGGCAACAATTGGATTGCTTGTAGGAGAGCAAGCAACTACTCATCTAAGGTAGCCACATCAATTTCTTAGGCAAGGATTAGTGGGCAGGAAACCATCAATTGTAGAGCAGCACATTTTTTGCAAGGCAAAGTGCACTTTTTGTAGGGTAGCGCACCTTAGAAAATGTGAAACCAGCAAACAAGGAGTCGCCTCGTATCCAAGCACTACCTAGGAATGGTCCAACCAGTAATTTTGGTAGATAGTGGTTTCTGTTTTGGAAAAAAAACAAAATTTGAGCATTTTTCAGTTCTTTGGAATTGAAGATTGCCAATTCCCTGGTATTTTATTGGTTGACCAACTAAAGTATTTTTGCACTCAACTGGAGTTGAAAGGCCACCAAGCTTAGTGAACCGAGTTGATGGAAAAATCACACCTGGAAATCTGCTTCTGAAGGGGGAACGAAAATGTGGTCACTGATACACTATCTCGGATATTGCATCATATGAGCTTTGTTATAGTTGACAGTGGTCTCACGGAGGAGATCAAAAGAGCTCAACAAAAGACCCACAATGTCTCGACGTGTGTGGCATGACGCGTGCAAGATAGTCAACTAAACGGAAGAGTCAGCTTCTTCTATCACTTCCGTAGAGGCACACACTAGTACTTATCTCACATATATCATAAAGGAAGGTATGTTGCTGAGGAATGGAAGTGTTCATGCCAAACATGGGTTACCTTCATTGTAAGAGATGGCATGAATGCATGATAGTCCTTGCGTAGGGTACCTTGGTATCAATAAGACGAGCAAGCTAGTGAGACGACATTATTTTTGGCCACAAATGCAATGACATGTAAAGTAGTAAGTCCAACATTGCAGACCTTGTCAAGTGAACAAGGCTGAGAGAATAAGTCTTCCAAGCTTGCTACATCTACTTGAGATATCTGCAGGAAGGTGGGAGGGCATCCCCATGGATTTCATTGTTGGCCTACCTAGGACTTTCATGCCTTTGTAGCCTCTTAATTGAAAGCATTATTGAAGGGCATGAACTTAGTTTGAATCAACAAAATTTTTAGACATACATTGTTGTTGTTAGTCACCGAAACATGCATGCTAGTGGAACCGGATAGTTCTAGATGTTGGGGTTATCACATGGAATCCTGTACACCTTGTAAGCAATAATAATGTAGTTATAAACTGTAAAAATGGCTAAGTTACCAGCTTGTGGTGACAATGGTAAATTGTTAAATAAAAAGGGTCACTAGTTGTAAGTGACAAGCTTGTATTTGGCAAAGGAGTACCAGGTTTTAATTATAATCTACTAGACTAACTTCCTAAAATGTGGGAGTTGATTGGTCAAAGGACACATGTCATATGCTGATCGGGACATTTGGTCCAATACACGAATGACAAGTCATTAGACAGTTTTAACCACTTCTGCATGCATACCCATGTTTTAGGTACTTGCCAAATTGCTATGCACATTGTTGGCCACTACGGTGCTCTTAGCTATGATCTTGCTCCTACTTCTTTATCTGATGCCATCTCCCTTGCCACTACTTTACATCATAAGTATTATTAGCCAATTTTTTCAGCCAAAAAATCCGGCTAAAAGAGGCTTTTGATATGCAATTTCAATATCTAGAAATGACAATCATAGGAATTAAAATGGCAAGAGAAATTACCGCCAATAGCCGGCAATATATGGTCCCAGCCCACTACTAGACGGGGCTAAAGCCACTAGTCCAATGATCAGCCTTAAATACATAGCATCTTTCACAAATATTATTGGCACCGTCGAAGTTTTGCTTATGTCATCAGTTTTTGATGGTATATTGATGTACAAAACCTAGTTCTTTTCAGAAAATGTTGTTGCAAATTGGGATGGGCCCTTGGTCATAAGCCAAAAGAGCCAAGCAAATCACAAGAAGAACTAGAAAGAATTTGGCCAATGTCCAAGGCAAGGGAAAAATGGAGACTTCAAGGGCAAAAATCAAAGGAAGCGTCTATAGGCCAAAGGAAAAAAAGAGAAAATTCAAGAGTGATATGAATACCAACGACTTTTTGGTGAACACTAAGATGGCATAGTGGAAAAGCCGCAAGGTATTCCCGATACTCCTAAAATACCAATGCAGAAGGATAGAGAACACCCGCATATCATCAATTCACTCAACATTACATAGGGGGCTCAGTCAACGAGATCAAGGAAAGACAATACCCTAAAGGAGCTCTACTTAGACATTGACCCAAAAAGAAAGTTGACCTTGGGTTTCGGGCCATAATGGAAAGCCAAGTACCCCATTATCTAATGATCTTCAAAGGACACCTCATTAAAGAGACCTTGGTACAAGTATTGATAACTAAATTAACTTCCTCTTCTCAAGGGGTTGACATAAACATCATGGGAATTTTGTCCTTAAGAGCCACCTAATGCCCTCTATGCTACACCCATTAGCCATACCAAGTCACCCCTCTGCCTACCCCCATACATTCTATAAAAGATCGGCAATTTTGAACTATAATCGGAGTGAGATGTCGTTAAAGTGAAGAGTGCTCTTGTGCGACAGATTGCCAATGTATTGTCATAATGCCCAAAAATTTCCTTGAGTGTGAGAGAGCTTTATACCAATGAGACGTTGTTGTAAGATAGTATTCATGGGTCATGGAGAGCATCCATGCATGCCATGTGTTTGGTGACAAGAATAACAAGTGCATAGACTCAAAGGGATGATGCCTGTCATGCCCATGACTGGTCTCGGGTAGCATGTCCATGCTAGGGATCAGTAGACCAACAACCCGTAAGTTAATTGTGACTATAAGGGAATTGGGGCCCTTATGCGCATAAGGTCATAATCAATGGTTGTACGCCTAAACTCATGATGGTGGATTATATGGGTCTATCAGGCAGTCATTGTGGAACTGGATGATGTGGCCTAGATAGGCTGCTGAGGTATCTAGTGAGGTGTCACAGTGCACTACTAGTGGTGCATGGGCCTTGGAGGGTAGAAATATACCTATTGGGCTCTCACTAGTGTGCTTGATTGCATGATTGGTAGCAGTATGTTGCTGGTGTGAATCCTCATTCCTCTTTGAGATTGATCCATAGCTTGGGGGCTAGATCCGTTCGATCTAGGATTGGTTGGGTTGGTTTGTCCACCATCCGTTTCCCTTGTGTTGCTTGTTATTGTCATGCTTAGAATAGGATCCTTGGTAGACGACTTTATATTGGTATCAGAGCCATTTCTAAGCTAGTTTTGCCATTGATTGTGCTCAAGTGAATGTCGAATTGTGTGGGGATTTTTCTGTTGTGTGATACGGAATCTCGACGTTTTTTGGGAAATCGTTGGAGTAAGCAACAAAGTGGGGAAAATTTGGATTGCTCTTTCCGTAGATCACCTTTTCTCAAGTGTAATCGGTTGTGTGGTATGTGCACTACCAGATATACAGTCGATTTGATTGATAAGCACTTCAAATTGGTTTTTGGAAGTAAATTTCCGGTTTTCAATTCACTTGTGTTGCCGATTACTTCATTAGGAGCACTTTTCCGATAGCAACGGATTCAATAAGAGGTAATGCTGGTTTTTACAGTTTTTTGTTCTTCACAAAACGATGATTTATGTGTTTAATATTGGCCGTCTTTTGCTTTTGTGATGAAGCCTGTTTTGGGCTTAAATCCAAGAAAAGCAGGAAATGAGGCACAATAAGGCTAACTTTCTGTGTAGAGTGTTGGTGGCTTCTTATAGGATTTGCATGGCGGTTTCTTTGTGATTCACAGGTTCATGCTATATTTTCCAGCAAACTAACAGCATTTTGCAGGCTTCGTGAACCAGCAAAGCCATTCTTAGGATGGTATGGGTTACAGGAAGGCCTATCTTGTGTTTAAGGATGAGGAAACCTGCAAATCATGGTTTTGGGGAAAAATTTGGCAGCATGTACCCTGTTTTTCAGACTTTGTGAAACCTACTTAATGTAGATTTGTAAGAATAGATTGCTTATGCATTTGTGAAGGCAAAGTAAAGGCTAAGCAAACTGTAAAGCACCCTAAATGTGTTTAGAATCTGCAAAAACATTAGATGCTAGCATTTTGAGCTTCATGCACAAAGCTTGGAAGGGGCGAAGAACATGGTCGACAGAATGTGGCAGCCTTCAAGAAGCAAGGGTCTTGCTTCTCTTGGGCTGTTACAGTCAATAGATGGCTGATTTTGACATCTAAAAGCTTCGTGCATGTGAAAAAAACAAAGCTGTCAAGGCTTTGATAGGAAAAAAAACAGCAGAAAACCATCCCGATCCGTGCCAGAATGTGCACTCCAGCGCACCCTCAGTCCACCTGAAAGCCTGCATATGAAAAGTGAGATATGGGGAAGGAGAAAGGGCGCCATCTCTCTCTCTCTCTCTCTCTCTCTCTCTCTCTGGTCTTTCCTCCAGACTCGGGCCTCCTCTCTGCTCGCAGACAGCAGACGAGGCCCGAGTTGCTTTTTTGGAGGGGGGCGGGGAGTCGGTTAACTTAAACTTTATTTTTTAGTTAACTTAAGTTAACGTGGTCATGGGGGGGGGGGTGTGGCTAGAGGCTTTAAACAATGTTGTTTCATTTTTTTCGGGTTTTTTTTAGAAGTTTCCATTGCCATTATTTGAATAGTTGTGGACCTATTTCTTGAATCAGAAACGATAGGTTATTTTGATATTACAGAAATCATTTAAGGATTATAGTAGATATCTAGTCGGAAGATATAAGAGAAGAAAATTAGAAAACACTCTTGTAGTAGAGAAGTTTGCTGGTCACACACAAGTTCGATTGATTTGTATTAGAACTAGGAAATTCACTGTGCAATATATTCTTTTGAGTGAATCTCTGGTGGAGATTTTGGTTGTGAAATAGTACTCTATGAGAAATGATTCTCTTAGAGTTAACTGAGTTACAGGATTCTCAGTTGGAACAGAAATGGTTACAGATTGGATGAGATCTGTAGAGATATGCTATGTTGTGAATCATTGTTTGAGATCATATTTTCTTTGCGCAAAATTTCAATCCTGTGGATCTACAATGTATTCCTTGGACTGAGGTTTTATCCATGCATAAACAAGTCATTAAAACATAGGCATATTGATGAGAATTGTATCAAGACAATTTCTCTCTAGGTAAAAGTGATTTCCTGATGAGGAATTATTTATAGACCTAGGTGGAATTAGAATCAGAGTGAATGTGGTGTTTTGGATCCACACCTATACATTCAAATATTTTCTAAATTCAATACCGGTAACGGAGTCAGGAGTGATCCTTCTGAGTTAGTTGTCGTTATCAACAATATAATTTTATTGTTGATGAAATGTATTGCTTATAAGTCGCAACCTTTATAAATGATTCTTTGATTCATGAAGTTTTGGTGAATTTTAAAGTTATTCTAGATAAGAACTTAAGATAAAATCTAGACGTATTCTAGATTAAACCCAAACTTTGGAATGATACTTTATATCATGTCTAGAGTGATCATGTGTCTTCTAAGAATTGTGATGTGCTCTTACGATAAGGTATGATCTTGGGAATTTGGAGAGTTGTGATTTGACGATCATAACTCAGACTCTATGATATACCTGATCAATAAGAGAGGGTTGTGGTCATGGTAGATTACCCCAGAATAATAAACATGATAGCGAGAATTTGTTAATGATTGGCCATCTTACCAAATCGATTAAGTTTATTCGGGTAAGGACTACCATGAATGCATTTGATTCAGCTTAGGTACTTGTTGAGCGTCTATTTAGGCTTCACGGATTACCTAGTGACATCATAAACCTTCGCGATTCGAAGTTCACCAGTCACTTTTGGGTCGGCCGTATTTACTAAAATAGAGACGACTCTAAGCTATTCAGGTCAATAAAGGACAAATCAGTCGGCAATCTCATTGGGACGTGTAGTTGCCCTTGATTGAGTTGCCTGTGCTAGGATATCATGTTCTCTTATTGAGTATAGGACAAGAATCCGATGAATTATGATTAACAAATCATAGTTCAGATTCTAGTTATACTTGATCATTTAAGAGAAGGATTACTTGCGTAATCCAAAATCAGATGATATTGGCATTTATATTTTGATAGCAATCTCCTCGGAGAGAAAGTTATCCTTGATGGAGATTGAGTTGTAGTAAGCATTTGGCAACCAATTATAGCCCGTTTTTGCTTATGTACGGTTTTGAGCCTAGATCACCTATTTCAGGAAAGACTCGGATGATCAAGTTTTTGAAATTAGCGGATTTCCTACACGATATGTGGGAAATGCTATAGATTGAACGTGAAAATGTCCAGTATGCCCAGGATAGGGACTGACATTATGCAAATTGAAAAGATCACCTCGATCCTTTCACATGGGTGATTGGCAGTATTTAAGAATCTCGAAGGATTCTAGAATAATGCGTACCGGCAAGCATTATAAATTGTCCCCTAGATATAGAGGACTGTATCAGATCTTGAAAAGGATCGGATCCATAGCTTATCAGTTGGAACTCCCAAAAGGATCTCAAGTGCATCCGGTATTTTCACATAAGTGACTCAAGTAGAGTCTATGTGAAGGAGAGCATCTTGGTTCTGTAGACCAAATGGACCTGTTGGATGAATCATCCAGTGTGTCTCGGTTTGAACCCGGAAGGATCTTGGATACAAGAACTAAATGATTGAGAAATCATATAGTTACCAAGCATCTGGTTCGATGGAAGAGTCGCACAGATGATGATGATTCCTGGTAACAGGAAGGGAGCTTAAGAAGAACTTTCCTAGTTTTAAGTTCTGAGGATAGAATTTGAATAAGGGGGGAAGAATGTCATGCCCATGACTGGTCTCTCGGGTAGCATGGCCACGCTAGGGATCAGTAGACCGACAACCCGTAAGTTAATTGTGACTATAAGGGAATTGGGGCCCTTATGTGCATAAGGTCATAATTAATGGTTGTAGGCCCTAACTCATGATGGTGGATTTATATGGGTCTATCAGTGAGTCATTGGGGAACTGGATGACGTGGCCCAGATAGGCTACTGAGGTGTCCAGTGAGGTGTCACAGTGCACTACTAGTGGTGCATGGGCCTTGGAGGGTATAAGTATACCTATTGGGCTCTCACTAGTGTATGCTTGATTGCATGACTGGTAGCAGTATGCTGTTGGTGTGAATCCTCATTCCTCTTTGAGATTGATCCATAGCTTGGGGGCTAGATCCGTTCGATCGAGGATTGATTTGGGTTGGTTGTCCACCATCCGGTTCCCTTGTGTTGCTTGTTATTGGCATGCTTAGAATAAATACGATCCTTGGTAGAGGACTTTATAATGCCTATTGTGAGAGGTTCATTCTACACACCGACCTTCTTGGTTTGACGAGCTTGAAGAGAGAGGTTTCACATTGGGGGCAATGTTTTTCAAAGGGAGAGAGTTATGGACTCATTCTACTCACCGCGCCATAATTTTATAGTACATATATAACTCTTTTTATTCATGTATAGGCCTAAAAGCCCTTATTTATATAAGCATTTATCTTTAGGATTAGCAACTCCTATTAGGTAAGTACTTGGAGTGGGTCCTTCAAAAGGGCACACTATATTTCCTTCAAAAGTTTGGCCTCCTTTGATTTTCAGATTCTACCTTAGGATTCCCCAAGGGAGTATAACTAGGCCTTATGTAAACCATTGACGATATGTAATATTCTTTATATTTTTTGTGGGAGATTGCTAGGTTGCTTCGTCTATTGTCAACTTATGCTTCATTGATACTAAAATCTGTTTTGTAGTTTGAGACATCTTCAAGGACTATAGTGGGAAGAGTAGTCAAAGAGTGAATACCTTGAGAGAGAGGACGCTTGTCGTTACCCCAACTAAACTCAAAGAATACCAACCACACAAATAGATAAAAGAAAAACCATCGTAGAGATGAGAAAACCAGCAAGGAAAGTGGGAATAGAGTAGAAAATTATTCCTACCAAAGTGGATGCCAAAAGAGGATAAGGCTGCCTCCAATTTGGCCAAAAAAATGTAACAAGTGATAGCTGGAGAGATCACCACTAGATAGAGCACCAAGTAAGGAAGTAAATTTCCCAAGTGTGATAGAAAATCCAGCAAGCAATAGATGGTGAAAGGCTATGTACAAGAATAAAAGGGTCTGTGGCCAAAAAATGAATAAAAGAGCTATATATGTGTAATAAAAGTGTGCAAGTAAAATGAGAGGAGTCTGAAACTTAAAATCAACCTCTAAATTCTTAAAACATTTCTATATGATCATTCTTAATACTATGTTATGTCAAAATTTTCTTATTCTCTTGATGATTTAATGTTCTGAGAATCTAATTGTAGTGCAGACTTATGCACGAGCTCTAAGTGCGATAGGTTTGATGCAATATTGAATGATGAGAAGTACTTGGAGATATCATGTTCTTCGACAATTGGATGACTAAGCTAGTAAGGGAAAAGAAGATAGCCGACAACTATAGATCATGTATCTCAAAAAATTATAATCAAGAGCATAGATGCAGCGAATCGCGATTCGCTGGCTTCAGCGAATCGCGATTCGCTGCACAGAATCATGCTTCGGAATCGTGTAAAAAGATAAAATGACTTAACTGATTTCGGGCCGCCTCCTCACGGACAGAACCGCGCCAGCAGTGGAGGAGGCAAATCTTTTTTTTGAGAGCTGTGGGCGTCCGATCTTCGCAAGTGAATAGTTGGTAGGCATCTAGTCGGTGATACGGAGGTGGTGTGCACGGTGCCGGGGGGTCTGAGCTTCGTGGAGAGCGAAGACGACCAATTTTCGATATTTGGTAAGTGTGGGCTTGATTTTTTGCAATTGTTGACATTGAGCTGTAGGCAGCCAAATCGAGCGTAGTTCGGCTCTAGACCACCTTTCTTCGTGCTCACGGTGATTCCTACGACGTCAGTTTTAGCCGTTACGGCATGTCTAGCGAGATTTGAAGACCACATTCCAAATGCTTGTGTATTTTTGCCATTTTCACAAAATGACTTGTTGGAAAACCGAATGAGGTGATGCCTGAGTCTAGAATGCATTTCCACATGCTGCACAGACTCCTATGACCTCTGTTCCGGCCGTCTACGTCCGTATCACAAATTTCAATTTTCATGCCCTGATTCCATACTTTTAGGGTTTAGAGGCGTGGACCATCGTGCAAACATCTGCTAGGGGGCGCAGTTAGGCCCACACTGCACTCCTTTACGCCTGCACGGCCGAGGTCGAGCTTACCGACGGGGATGTGGGCACACACCATGGCTCAGGCAACCCGCAGATGGAGATGCTTGCATTGCGGTGGTCACTTCACGGGATCACTCACCAAGGTTAGGGCTCACTTGCTGCAAGTCAGAGGGCCAGATGGGCGGACATTGGGCATATCTGATTGCCCCAGGATTTCTGATGAGGATCTGCAGGGGTTGTCTACCATGTACGGGCCCGGTATTGCATCACAGGGATCTAGACAGGGACAGGTAGTAGGAGCAGCTACAGGCAGGCATGCAGGAGGGCTCACATGCAAGCAGGCAGGGCTACCATGGGTATTGGGCCCAGTATATCACCGGGCAGGGCATGGTACAGCTGTAGGGCGTAGTACATCACGGGCTGGGCATGGTACATGTGCAATGCCTAGTACATTACGGGCAGAGCATGGTACAGGTGCAAGGGCCCAGGGCCCAATACATCCACGGGCCAAAAGCATGGTGTTGACAGGTGCAGGGCCCCCAGCTACATCACGGAGACTTGCTCATCCAATGACCTGTCGTGCGCTTCAATATGTATAGAAATCAACAACCTCTAGGGGATGACCATCCCATAGAAGCTCCTGCCGCATCATGAAAGACCTAGAGGTGTTGAACACCATAACCTTAGTCTTGGCCACATTCACCGACAAACCCCACCGTGTGCAGCAGAGAGAGAGAGAGAGAGAGAGAGAGAGAGAGAGAGAGAGAGAGAGAGAGAGAGAGAGAGAGAGAGAGAGAGAGAGAGAGAGAGAGAGAGAGAGAGAGAGTATGGTTGTTTTGTCAAAAATTGTTTCATTTAAGGCTAAAAATCAGAATGATTCAGGTGGGTTTTTGTTCAGCATGGTTTTAGTTCCGTTTGTTGTGATCAGAGAGAGATAGAGAGAGGGAGAATCAGAGAAAGGAAGGTTCCTGCTATGTTCATTGAATGCCCCAATGTGTTCTCCTTCTGAATCGTGATTCAGAATCGTGCTGCATCTATGCTCAGGAGACGGCTTTGGATTGTCAATATGAAGTTGCTAATGAATGTGACCTCACACATTATCAAAATCGAGTAAGCTAATTTTTATATCTGAGAATGAGAGAATAACAAAATCTAGAATTCAGATTGCAACTATTACTTTAGACTTAGATATGGT